>JAJQKJ010001369.1:0-100947 GCA_029574335.1 Rana kukunoris
CTGGCACAACTGGCAATAATGTTAGTGCGAACACCACAGTAAATAAAGTACAGAAATTGTAGTGAAACACAGAAATTACCTCTACTGTAAATTTCTTAAGAACTGGAAGAAACAGTAGCAGTATAACAAATTAATAGACAACTATATCTCAGCAAATCAACAAATCGAAGATGACTGAAAGTTAAGAGCAATAAACTCAATGATACTATCTGGCTGCTTTCTGGGGTCTCCTCAAGGCGAATAACCCCTGAAAGCAGAAGTAACCACCCACAAATGACAAATTGCTGTATAAACAATAACACTTTAATATAATAACCGCAAGCCCTACTTAAGTTGGGCTCTGTGAGTCCAGGAAGGTTGGAGGGCAGAGGAATGACCCTTTTTTATGTCAGACCTCTCCCTTCTGTCCCCTGACACCACAGTCCCAAAGAACCACAAATACTGTACCTAGTTCAGTTCAATAATGAAACTTTAAAGTCAGATTACCACACTCATTTACTATATATCCTGAGCACTGGGTATATATGTGAGCCTGTATGGCACCAGTGATTTTAATCCCTGGAGAGGAAATGGGTTGTAGACCCTGGAAAGAAAGAAGGCCTTGAATCATCAGTTAGCTATTTTAGTTGGTGCAATTAGGTGTCCTGTTTGGCAGGAGTGGTGTACAGTGTGCTGGCGGTACTCAGGTAAGCAAGGCAAGTAGTGTGACTGTCCAGAAGAGTGTAAGTGGGGAACAAATCCTCCCAGTAGATGAAGTAGAGAGACAACACCAGTGTCTGCATGCAGTGTTCTATCGTGTGAAGGATTGGGAAAGTGCCTACTGACCAATCCTGCGACCAAGGCCCCAAAAGACATATCCTTGCAGGCAGGCTCTTCAGCTTGCCCGACTGGCTACCCCATAACCAGAACGCTTCATGCCATTTGTACAGATGCACCTGGAATCCCCCCTCAGGCAGGATGTCCCTGACCAGCCGTGGATCTGCGGGAGGAAATGGGCGCACCGACCCGGGAAGGCAGCAACTCTCCCGGGGTCCGGTCTTCTCTCTGCCTCATGGTCTCTGACCAGCTCCCTCTTTCTCTCTAGGGTATGCTGGGGTGTGTAGTTCTGCCCCCTAGGGATAGTTATGGGAGCTGCTGTGTTGGGGACTATATGTCCCAGGATCCTTTTCTGCTCCTGCAGCTTTGTAGCACTGGCTAGCAATTGGCTACCTCCCCCTGCCAAAGAGGAAGCAGGAAAGGGAACAGAGCAAAAGGCTGCTTTTAAGAGCACCACTCGCATACTGTAGAGTGAAGAGGAGAGAGAAAATTACCCATGCAGCTGCAGCTCTGCCTGTGTCCCTTACAGAGCCTGTCAGTGCCTGTGTCCCAGCAGCGGCTAGCTGGAGGTGTGGGCCCATGGGGGGGCTGAGCGGTACCCGCTACATACACTATGCAATCTGATTGTACAAGCTCTGTGCGATCTGCTTTAGATTGATCAAAACTACAGTGCCTTGAAAAAGTATTTATACTACTTGAAATTTTCCAAATTTTGTCACGTTACAACCAAAAACATAAATGTATTTAATTGGGATTGTATGTGATAGACCAACACAAAGTGGCATATAATTGTCAAGTGAAAGGAAAATGATAAATTTTTTTTTTACTAACAAATATGTGAAAAGTGTGGGGTGCATTTGTATTCAGCCCCCCCCCGAGACAATACTTTGTAGAACCACCTTCCACTGTAGTTACAACTGCAAGTCTTTTTGGGGATGTCTCTACTAGCTTTGCACATCTAGAGAGTGACATATTTGCCCATTCTTCTTGGAACATAGCTTCTAAGCTATTCTGTGAGATTGGATGGAGAGTGTCTGTGAACAGCAGATTTCAAGTCTTGCCACATATTCGCTATTGGATTTAGGTCTAGACTTTGATTGGGCCATTCTAACACATGAATATGCTCTGATCTAAACCATTCCATTGTAGATCTGGCTGTATGTTTAGGCCTGTGGTCCTGCTAAAAAGTGAATACAGTCTCAAGTCTTTTGCAGACTCTAAGGCCACGTACACACAATCAGTCAAAACCGATGAAAACGGACTGAAGTTCAGTTTCATCGGTCCAAACCGATCGCGTGTAGGCCCCATCGGTCAGTTGTCCTTCGGTCCAAAAAAAAGAGAACTTGCTTCAAAATTTAACCGATGGATGCCTGAACGATGAGTCAAAACCGATCGTTAGTATGCAAAGGCATCGGTCAAAAGGCCGCGCATGCTCAGAATCAAGTCGACGCATGCTTGGAAGCATTGAACTTCATTTTTTTTCAGCATGTCGTGTGTTTTACGTCACCGCGTTCTAACACGATCGTATTTTTAACCGATGGTGTGTAGGCACATCAGACCATCGGTCGGCTTTGTAGGTTAACCGTTCGGACCGTTCTCCTCAGATGGACTGATCGTGTGTACGCGGCCTAACAGGTTTTCTTTTAAGATTGCCCTGTACTTGGCTACATCTATTTTCCCATCAACTCTGACCAGCTTCCCTGTCCCTACTGAAGAAAAGCATCCTCACAACATGATGCTGCCACCACCATGTTTTAGGGTGGGGGTGGTGTGTTCAGGGTGATGAGCAATGTTAGTTTTCTGCTACACACAGCATTTTTCTTCTAAGCTAAAAAGTACACTTTTGGTCTTATTTGTCCAGAGCACCTTCTTCCACATGTTTGTCCCCCACATGGCTTCTCACAAACTGCAAATTGGACTTCTTATGGCTTTCTTTCAAAAATTGCTTTCTTCTTGCAACTCTTCCATAAAGGCCAGATTTGTGGAGTGCACGACTAATAGTTGTCCTGTGGACAGATTCTCCCACCTGAGCTGTGGATCTCTGCAGCTCCTCCAGAGTTGCCATGGGCCTCTTGGCTGCTTCTCTGATTAATGCTCTCCTTGCCCGGCCTGTCAGTTTAGGTGGACGACTGTGTCTTGGTAGGTTTGCAGTTGTGCCATACTCTTTCTGTTTTCAGATGATGGATTAAACATTGCTCTGTGAGATGTTCAAAGCTTGTGATATTTTTTTTTATAATCTAACCCTGCTTTACACTTATCCACAACTTTATCCCTGACCTGCCTGGTGTGTTCCTTGGCCTTTATGATGCTGTTATTTCACTAAGGTTCTCTAACAAACCTATTAGGGCTTCACAGAACAGCTGTATTTATACTTAGATTAAATTACAGACAGGTGGACTATTTACTAATTATGTGATTTCTCAAGGCAATTGGTTCCAACAGATTTGAGTTAGGGGCATCAGAGTAAAAGGGGCTGAATACAAATGCAAGACACACTTTTCAGATATGTATCTGTAAAACAAAATTAAAATAATTTATCATTTTCCTTCCAATTCACAATTATGTGCCACTTTGTGTTGGTCTGTCACATAAAATCCCCCAAAAAGTCAAAGAGTATAAATACTTTTTCAAGGCACTGTATAAAATAGGAGGGCACGCCTATCTATCCAATCACTCTGTTTCCGATCAGGCAGGCCCTTGCACTACATAGTTGATGGAAAATCTAAAAGAGTTTGTACAATCACATTTGTTTATTTGTGAAGTAAATTGCGCTAACCTATATTTATATAAACATTTTACCACGACTGGTCCTGTGAACTTGTTACTCAAAAAACAAAAAGTATGTACATGTGTCTATGATTATTAATTAATGTGCAAACAATCAACAAATAATGTGCAATAAATACCAATACAGTGCCCTGTGCCAAACTATAACATATGAATTTCTCAATCCATCAAAAAATGTGAAATAAATCCAAAGAGATTTCAGATATGCTACTGTTACAATCCACAAATTGAATGTGCCCCAAAAAAGCAAGAAAAATGTATTATATACGAGAAAAAATATAAAATATATATGTGCTAAGAAAGTCCTTAATAGATAATTTATTGCAGTGATGCCCAGCTATGTTTCCACCTTCACCACAAATAGTGCCTACACCGTCACCGGATAAAATGGCCACTCACCAGATGGACCCAGAAATCTGCCTTTGGTTCATATGGATAACCATCTCCTCTCTCAGGTTTATCAGCAATCACTCCCAATGCTTTGGCTGTAGTGTCTTTCTATATCCACTCATGTAACATATAGAAGACTATCATGGTGTAGTACAGAATTTATAATGATTAAAACATATATAGTTGGGGCGTGGCTACTGCGCAAGCTGCATGGACGTGTGAATCCACAGCTCTGCTCCAGGCAAGGGAACCGCCGACACTAGAGGCACGATCACCGCCTGTGAACCACCCACAATGCCGCATACTGGTCCCTGGACACCCGCGGCATGACCCGCAAGCGAAAAGAGACAATGGCGCCGAGGAAGTTAGAGGAGTTTTACCCGCCGAAGGGTCGCGGCCTAGGCCAAGATGGCGCCAGAGCGGGGACAGTCTCACCCTCCTCCTCCTGCGGCTCGGGATCTGGACCTTTCAGCCCGGGAGCTCAGACAGACCCGCCACAACACTCTCCAGCGGCTCAGAGCTCAATTTGAATGGCAAACGGTGACAAAGAAGAAAAGTGGTAAAAAAACGCAACTCTTAGATTGCCTCTTTAAAGCTCAGCACACTCCTCAAGGTTCCCGCCATGGCCTGGTATACTTGTACGCAAGTCTTTTTTTTGTCTACCCCTTCAGTTATGGGTAGAGATTCTGCCCTCTGGTTCTTGCTCGGACAAGTCTTATTTTTATTGCATTATCTATTTTCTTTTCTTTTTCTCTGTTTTTGTTTTTGTTCCCTACCTCCCCTCCTCCCCCATGGATTGGTCTGCTCTGCGATGGTGTCGTCCTTCCTACGCAACTCTGGACTGGATCGTTCGGCGCCTCCCTGCCTGCTTTCGACGCCGCAAGCCTGGAAGTTTTTGCATCTTTGAGAACAAGGTACTGTTATCATCTGCACCTACACAATGCCTATGGCGCTTAAAGTAGTATCTTTCAATGTAAATGGACTCAACCATCCGGCCAAACGGGCCTCGGTCTGAAGGGAGGCGCTCAAGCTCCAGACCGACATTCTTTGCATTCAGGAGATGCACTTTTTGGCTCTAGAGCCGCCTCGTTTTCAACACAGGAACTTTCCACATATCTTCTTGGCATCAGCTTCCACTAAGAAAAAAAGGGTCCTAATCGCAATTAGAGACACTGTTGCCTTCAAGTTAATAGAGACCCATGCTGATCCCGAAGGACGCTATCTCATCTTGCTTGGTGAACTCAAAAACAAACCCTTTACCATTGTCAACCTGTACGCTCCAAACTCCCGCCAATTTCGTTTTTTGAAGAGACTGTATCGTAAAGTAGCTACCCTTAGACGTGGATCCTTGATAATTTGTGGAGATCATAATTTGACAGTAGATCATTCTTTGGACTTCTCTTCTAGGGTGAGGCGCCCTCCCCCTCAGCTCCAAAGCCTAATACACGCTGAGGACATTTTTGATGTGTGGAGGTGTCGGCATGCAATGAGCGTGATTATACTTTCTATTCTGCTAGACACAATTCCTACTCAAGGTTCGATCTCATTTTGGTTGATAAAATGCTCCTGCAGGCGGTGTCCTCCTCCACCATCCCTGACATTTTGTGGTCTGATCACGCCCCTGTCTCGATAACGGTGGTGGAGGGGCACACCCCTAGTCCTGCGTATGTGTGGCGGGCTAATTCCCGAGTGTTTCAGTCGCCTTCCCATGTAGTTCTGCTAGCTAAAAGTCTAATTTCTTTGCTGAAAATACAGGCTCGGTTTCGGATCCTGCAATGCTATGGTGTGCCCATAAGGCTTTTGTTAGAGGTGTTATTTTGCAAATCTGTGAGAGGGAGAAAAGGCAGAGGACACAGAAAGTGGACAACCTCCTTAAAGACATTAAAATTTTAGAAGCTCAAAACAAACTCAGAGCCACCGCCCAACTAGCACAAAAACTTTCTCAACATCGGTCTGATCTCAGAATCCTACTTCTGGACCGTTATGGCAAACATCTCCAGAACCTGAAATTGACCCACTATTCCTCGGGCAACCGAGCGGGTAAATTCCTGGCCCAGAGGCTTAAAGCTGCAAGGGTCAAATCTAAAATCCCTTTCCTGCTTCACCCATCTAATAATTCTAAAATCATTAATCCAAAGGAAATAGCAAATTCTTTTGCGGAGTATTACTCCTCTTTGTACAACCTCAACACTGATCCCAAAACCCCCCAGCCCTCAGAGGCCGACATTCAGGCCCTTTTTGCCAAAATGAATCTCCCCTCCCTTTCGGGGGAACAACTCCAGTCTTTAAATGCACCTATGAGGAGTCTGAGATCAAATTATCAAAACTCTCCCGCTGGCATCCCCGGGACCTACGGTTTGCCATAATTATAAGGCTCTGCACGACAACCTAACGCCCACCCTGCAGGCCGTTTTTGCCAAAGCTGTGTCCTCCGCCTCGTTCCCCTCTGAAATGCTTAAGGCATATGTGGTCACGATCCCCAAACCGGGGAAAGACCCCTTTACTCCGGCTAACTTCAGGCCAATATCATTGCTTAATACTGACGTTAAGTTATATGCAAAAATTCTAGCTCACAGACTTCTGCCTGTTCTCCCGACTCTTATCAGCTCTGACCAGTCTGGTTTCACCCCAGGGAGGCAGGCGTCGGATGCCACTAGGCGGGTGCTTGGAGCTGTGCAGTGTGCTAGATCCTGTCGGACGCCTTCTCTGCTATTGTCCTTGGACGCGGAGAAGGCGTTCGACAGGATACATTGGGGATACATGAGACACACGTTACATACATTTGGCTTTGTGGGGCCCATCCTTTCGGCCATACTTGCTTTGTATTCCTCCCCCTATGCCCAGGTATATACATCTAATCTACTGTCAGATGCCTTTTCTATTTCTAATGGCAAGAGGCAGGGGTGCCCTATATCCCCTTCAATTTTTAATCTCCTGATAGAACCCCTAGCGGAGAGGATTAGATCCCATCCGCATATCACAGGCTTCCCCATTCAAGGCAGGTCTCATACTAATAATTTATTCGCGAACGACATTATAATTTTTCTTTCTTCCCCCTCGGTTTCCCTTGCACATGCTCACGATACCCTAACAGCATTCAGTAACATATCCTACTATAAGGTGAACTTCTCAAAGTCAATTATTCTTGACCTGGGCATTCCACTATCTATGAAGGCCCATCTCCAGAAAGCTTTCCCCTACACTTGGAGCAAGTCCTCCATTACCTATTTGGGAATCAAGGTTTTGGCGGATGCAAGCAAGCTTGCGGACGCAAATTACTTGCCACTCATCGACAACAAACTGGCCACGGATACTAAAAGACTCTCCAACACAGAGTTGTCATGGACTGGACGTCTGGCCACATTCAAAATGATGATTCTCCCTCAGATGCTTTATATTTTTTAGAACGCTTCCCATTCCCATACCCAAAACACACCTCAGAGCACTCAATATGATACTCTCCAAATTTATTTATTGGAAAGCAAAGAGACCACGATGTGCAAGAGCTTTGCTAGTCAGACACAGAACGGCGGGAGGAATGGGACTGGTAGATGTCCGAGATTATTTTTGTGCATCTATTCTGACGCAATTGAGAACTTGGCTGAATACATTGACAGGCGCAGACTCAGATTCTATCTGGGCTGACATTGAAGCATCCCTCTGCCCGACTAACAACCTTAGGCTCCTTCTTTTGCTAGACGTCTGGAAACCGCTTCCCATACGCACCTTGCCGCCCACACTTCAGGGCTCCCTTGCGGCTTGGAGGGAGCTGCGAGATGCACCCCCCCTACCCTCTGGGTATATAACGATTCCCGTTCCCGTAGAGATTCTCACCCTGGCTATCCCGAACCTCTCAATGTCTAGCTGGCGGGACAAGGGGATTCTGACTGTTGATGATCTATATCACAAAGATACCCTCCTCCCGTTCGCCTCACTCCAAAGTAAGTTTGCCCTACCTACCACGGATTATTATACATACCTCAGAGTTGCCCACTTTCTCGGGTCTCTGCCCTCCCACCAAATACGCTTCCACAAAGAGGTTTGGAATTTCTACACCTCTAACCCTGCTCCACCTAAAGGCATCTCATTTTTCTACAATTTCTTCCAACACAAGATGCATTTCATAAAATCTCAACCTTTCAAAAAGTGGGAGGAGGATTTGGGAGAAACTATATCGGAGGAACAATGGCAACAAGCATTCCGTTCGATATACAAGGCATCTAGTTGTGTTAACCACTGGGAACTAGCCCAAAAAATTGCCCATAGGTGGTACATGACTCCCTATAGACTTTCTAAGTTTGTACATCTTGGATCCCCGTTATGCTGGAGGAACTGTGGAGAACCGGGTAACTTGCTACATATGTTTTGGTTGTGTAAACACTTGACAAGCTTCTGGAACTCCATATTTTCCTACATTTCCAGGATTACTGGATTTCTGACTCGCCCGACCCCTGCCTTGGCAGTACTCCATGTGGGCATTGAGAAGTTTCCACCTGATCTTAGAGTAGTGGTCACCCATATTCTGCTAGCGGCTAGGACCCTCATTGCGAGGCATTGGAAGGCAGATAGAGCCCCCAATGCGTCAGTTGCTTTGGAGATCACACGATCGCACTATGTATACAAGTCTTTAATAGCAAATAGGAGGGGTAACAGGCAGAGGTTTGACGCTATTTGGCAGGTATGGACTGCGCACTTCCAGAGTGTACCTTAGCCATGCCTTTTGTATTTATATTTGTATTATTTGCTGTATGTTATTTCTAGTATGATTACTGCTCAAACGGCAGACAGACCTTCCCCCCCCCTTCCCTTCCCTTCTCTTCTCCTTCCCCATCCCCTCCCTCCTTTCTCCCTGTTTTCTTAAGTTGACCAGTTTGCACCTCATTTATGGTTCCCTGTCAGGGATTTAATTCTACTCTCTTGATTTGTGATTGTACTTTTGTAGTTATGGTTCCCATGTGGAGAACTGCTGTACAGTTGACCTACTTGGTCTCCTTAATCTCGTTTTCATATTGTAACCTGTTTTGCTAAATTTTCTCTCTTTAATAAAAACTATTTGACCAAAAAAATAAAAAAACATATATAGTTATTCCACTTACATGTAAAAGTGCCCGCCAGCCGTAAATAGGAGTATACAAATGTACGAGTATGTTCTGGTCCACATGTGTGATGCCTCACTTTGTCGCCTGCGTTCCCAGCCTCGTTATACTCAGACTGGACATGACAAGCTGGCAATTAGGGATGAGCCAAACACCCCTGGGTTCGGTTCGCACCAGAACCTGCGAACAGACCAAAAGTTTGTTGAACTTTAGAACCCTGTTAAAGTCTATGGGACTCGAACGTTTGAAATCTAAAGTACTAATTTTAAAGGCCAATATGCAAGTTATTGTCCTAAAAAGTGTTTGGGGACCCGGGTCATGCCCCAGGGGAGTGTTTGGGGACCTGGGTCCTGCCCCAGGGGACATGTATCAATGCAAAGTTTTAAAAAACGGCATTTTTTTCAGGAGCAGTGATTTTAATAATGCTTAAAGTGAAACAATAAAATTGAAATATTCCTTTAAATTTCGTACCTAGGGGGGTGTCTAGTATGCCTGTAAAGTAGCACTTGTTTCCTGAGCTTAGAACTGTCCCTGCACAAAATGTAATTTCTGAAGGAAAAAAGTCATTTAAAATCACTCGTGGCTATAATGAATTGTCGGATACCAGCAATGCAGAAAAAGGTCATTCATAAAAAAAGAATGCGTGGGGGTCCCCCCAAATTCAATTTCCAGGCCCTTCGGGTCTGGTATGGATATTAAGGGGAACCCTGCATCGAATTAAAAAAAATGATGTGGTCACTCTATCATACAAGCCTGATTGGTGGAGTGCTGTAGAGATGGTTGTTCTTCTAGAGGGTTCTCCTCTTTCCACAGACAAACGCTAGAGCCCTTTCAAAGTGACCAATCAGGTTCTTCGTCACTTTCCTGCCAAGACCCTTCTCCCTCTATCACTCAGATGGCCGGGGGTCCTAGTCTAGGAAGAGTCCTGGTAGTTCCAAACTCCTTCTATTTAAGGATGATGGAGGCCACTGTGCTCATTGGGACTTTCAATGCTGCTGACATTTTTCAGTACCCTTCCCCAGAACTGTGCCTCGATACAATCCTGTCTCTAAGGTCTACAGACAATTCCTTGGACTTCATAGCTTGGTTTGTCTTCTGACCTGCACTGTTAACTGTGGGACCTTATATGGACAGGTGTTTGGTTTTCCAAATCGTCCAATCAACTGAGTTTATCACAGGTGGACTCCAATCAAGAAACACCTCAAGGATGATCAGTGGAAAGAGGATTCACCAGAACTCAATTTTGAGTGACATTGCAAAGGCTGCAAAAATCTATGTACATTAGATGTTTTTCATTTTTTATACATGTTTGAAAATCATTATTTAATATGTCTAAAGCAATATTAGAAAGATGTGTTTTATAATCTGTGTTGGCCTGGAATTCCTCCTTCTAAGTCAGAATGCCAAAATGAGAATCCGTAACAAAGAAATTTTTCGAACATTCTATTTATTACGTATTTTTTTTCAAGTAGTTTTAAAGCAATAGAATTCAACCAATGCAATAGAATTCAGCCAATGCAAACGAGGTACTAAAAAATGACGAAGCATGGAAACAAAACCTTTAATGGTTGTTGAATATTGTTTTTCATTTGAAAAATGTAATCTAAAGTGTTTACCAACAATCATTCCTGTCCAAAATGTATAATTTAACACATCTGGGGAAGGAAAAGTATAAAACAGTACATTAAGCTCCACCATTAATTCTTCCCAGTGCAAGCCTTGGCAACCAAAAAGCTTGTACAAGACAAGGATCAAAATCAGTCATCCATATTATAGTTTAAATAAGTAAAAAAAAAAAAATTAGTTATTACATATAGTGAACGCGCGTTAGACTTCCAGCTCCCTATTTGTTTAATTTTACTAGTACTCATTGCAATTCTAGATGCTTCAGTGGGTGTTCCTATCCTAAATGTAGACATATTTGAAGTACTTTAGTAAATTGGAACTTTATCAATGGTTTCCTATTTTCATGTAAAAACAATAATCTACCTGCAGTAGGTCTTTTTTTAACATAGCTTTTAAGAAGTTCTACTGGGCAGATGAAAGGGTCTGAACATTTAAATACATTAATCCAGCTGCCTTTTCCAAGCTGGTCTGATTTAGAATGACTAATGAAAATCTTCAACTTCTCTTCAGAGATTTAAATTTTTTTGAATACAATACCAGAGAAACCCCCCAAATTACTGAGTACCAATTCTGAAACTCTGAGGCCTCGTACACACGAGGCAATAGATTTGTTCAAAACGGTCTGTCCGACCGATTTGAACAAATCTGTCTGTTTGGATTTTGGTTTGCTCGCGTCCGCCCGACATGTCTGCTGGTTAGTACACTTACCAGCAGACATGTCGTCTCGCACCGGCGCCGAATGGATTCGGCGCATGCGCGGAAGTGTTTTACTTCCTGGTGTGGTGACGTGGCGGCGTCAACGTCACCGCCACGTCACCGACACGTCAGCGCGCCGTCTGCTGGCAGGGATTTTGGTTTGCTCGTGTGTACACGCGAGCAAACCAAAATCCAAAGAGACAGATTTGTTCAAATCGGTCGGACAGACCGTTTTGAACAAATCTATTGCCTCGTGTGTACGAGGCCTTAAAGCCACAAAGAAAGCAATTGAAACATATGACTGAAATTAAATTAAACTGATTCAAACTGAGAAAAACTAGTCTTGGTAGTAACTGAATACAATTTTCTTAATATATTTGGAGTTATAGGTATTCTCTTATGTATTTGAAAGAATTTTTTTTGTAATCTTTTCAGCGTTTGTCTCACTGAGAAGAAGCTGAAAAAAGATGGCATATCATTTCGCTTTTAGAAAAAATTAAATTCCTAAAAGATCTTGTTACTATTATCCCATGAATAATGTTTTGCCATTAGTGATTCTAAAAATAACAAAACCAATTTTTCTGAATATGGACATAGGAAGATTAAAATTGTTCAAGAACAGCATCCACATTAACCATGCTGCAGAATAACCGGCCCAAGTTGATGGTGCCAAGGAATTTTGGATAAAGTTATCTATCAAATTCGTTCCCATAGATGTAAAAGGCAACATGCTCCTCATGCTCCTCAACATGCTCGAAGAATCTTTTATCTGGAAATGAGAGAGTGCATCTGCCAGAATGTTACATTTTCCCTTAATGTGCTTGGCTTTTAACCAAATATTGAAACTCAAACATTTAAAAACAAAGTATCTCAGAGGGCGGAGCTAGCCGGAGACCGGAATGGCTGCGCTGTAGCCTAGCTCTGGATCCAGCGGATATTCAGCTGCCTAAAGCAGCTCATCCAGCTGGGTTTTCACCCCATTAACGCGGCGATCTACCTCTCTGAGAGCCGGAAATCCAGTGGGACCATGGGTCATTGCAAGAAGGAGGGGAACCGTCCCCTCAAACATACTGAGTTCTTCTTATGGGGATGAAGCAAGATGGCGCCAGCGCATCCTCCACACCGCTACCTAGGATTCCACAAAACTCATCCCAAACGGATGTCCCTTTGAAATGTTGCAATTTATTTTCCCAAACTAACAAATCCTCTCTCATATTGATTGTAACTCTGACAAGAGTTCATGTCTTAAGCCCAGCAATCACTAAATTAGTGGATTCCTCGGCTCTCAGAGAGGTAGATCGCCGCGTTAATGGGGTGAAAACCCAGCTGGATGAGCTGCTTTAGGCAGCTGAATATCCGCTGGAGCCGGAGCTCGGCTACAGCGCGGCCATTCCGGTCTCTGGCTAGCTCCGCCCTCTGAGATACCTAGTGGTCATCAACCCTGTTCTCAGGGCCCACTAACAGGCCAGGTTTTATGTATTACCTTAGGCAGATGCAGACTAGAATACTGCAATCACTGAGCAGAAAATTATATCACCTGTGATGTATTTTGGTTATCTTGCAAACCTGGCCTGTTAGTGGGCCCTGAGGACAGTGTTAATGACCACTGGGCTAGATATAATCTTCTAGAAAATATCTTTCTCATTGGAAGATTTTTTGTTGCAAAGGCCAACAATCCCAATAATGTTTCCTTAAGGCCTCGTACACACGATCAAATCTGCCTGCTGGAAACGGTCTGCTAGACCGTCCCAGCAGACAGATTCGATCGTGTGTACGGCCGAGCCGACGGATTTGGCCACCCGACAGATTTCAAAGCATGCTTTGAAATCTATTGGGTGGGAATCCGTCCGCCCGACATGTCTGCTGCTTAGTACACTTACCACCAGACACGTCGTCCCGCACCGCCGCCGAATGGATTTGGCGCATGCGCGGAAGTGTTTTACTTCCTGCTGCGGTGACGTGGCGGCGTCAACGTCATCGCCACGTCACCGACACGTCAGCGCGCCGTCTGCTGGCGGGGATTTTGGTTTGCTCGTGTGTACACGCGAGCAAACCAAAATCCTATCAGACAGATTTGTTCAAATCGGTCGGTCCGACCGATTTGAACAAATAGATTGCCTCGTGTGTACGAGGCCTAAGTGTTATTTTTTTCCATTGTATTAAACTCAGCATTTCCCTTATTCTGATAATTTTTTTGTTCTGGTAGACTGAACTCATGTCAACCATATCTATTGATATCCCTAAATACTCTAATGCCTCGTACACACGATCACTTTTTGTGATGAAAAAAATAATAATTTTTCTTCATGAAAAAAAAACGAAATTTTTCAAACTTCATTTTAAAAAATGACGTTGCGTACACACCATCATTTTTGGAAAATTATGTACAAAACGACGGCACTCTAAAGGGGAAGTTCTTTTTGCCTTGAGGCTGCTTTTAGCTGGTTACTTGTTAGTAAAAGACGATTCCTGCTTTTTTGTCTGTTACAGCGTGATGAATGTGCTTACTCCATTATGAATGGTAGTTTTACCTCCCATCTCCTAACTTGCTTCTGGGCATGTGCGGGTTTAAAATGTCATTTGCATGGTCGAATTTTTTTTTGGTCGTTTATCAGAAGACATACAGTGAAGTTTTGCCCACACATGATCATTTTAAATTACATTTTTTAAAATGTCATTTTTTTTCATCACAGTAAGTGATCGTGTGTACGCGGCATAAATGTGTTGATGGAAAACATGTTACCAAAAACCAGATAATCATCCAAGTAGTGGATATAAATGGATATCCAAATTACGTTTTTAATATCTGTTCCAAAATATGTGGAAAAACATTCAAACTAGGCACATGAAAAGGAAAAAACCTATTGGTGGACAAAGGTCCAAAAAGTATTAGGCCGCGTACACACGACCAAATACATCTATTCAAATCGGTCTGACAGACTGTTTTCAGCAGATAGATTTGATCGTGTGTATGCGGCCTTATGCCGCGTACACACGATCACTTTTTGTGATGAAAAAATGATCGTGTGTGGGCAAAACGTTGTTTTATGTCTTCAAAAAAACGACCAAAAAAAAATTCGAACAAAGAAGAAATATGGAATTACTTATTTTAAACATGTTTTGGTACTTGTGCATTCAACTGAGATGGCAAATTTGTAGCTGTATACCGAGGCACACAATGCTCCTGAACATTATGAGGAACAGACCATATGGCAGCAACTGCATCTTGCATATCACTTATCTTGATAAAGGATTTTTAGTAGTAGGAAGGTTTTTTTACCACTTGTTAGTGGATTAAATAGGTTATTCAAAACATGCATCATATTGCACTCACCTACTGTATTATGTCTCTCTCAAATCCAGCAGCATCTATCTGCTCTTCTGATTGGTGGCTCTGCACTGAGGGATACTCTTGGGCACCACTGATTGCTGCTCCCTGCTTTCTCACCCTTCTGGCATTCTTGGCATTGCTCGCTTCCTAGGAGGCGGCACACCAATCATGCTCTCCGGTCGCTCTCCGCTCTGCCTGTTGATCGGGCCGCCTCTTGTGACATCACCGGCCTTCTTACCTCTGACTGTCGATTACTGGACCTCCGGAGCCACTCTCCCTCACCGATGCCAATAGGCTATATTTTTAACTCTGCCTCTTCCTTCTCCTGGCCAAAAAAACATGCTGATGTTTTTGGACACTCCGCCTTCCCCTCTCCGAGGATGGCTCATTGTGCCTTTTCCTCCGGGCCCTCTTCATTGCCAGTGCCTTTCAATGGTGCCCTTCTGCTTCCTGTGACTTCTTGCTGCTCTTCTCCTGATGTTCCCGATGGTAAAGCTAGGCACTGACGTAGCCACTCCTTGCTGTCCTCCTCTTTAGCCCTCTCTAGTAGTTGCCTCAGTACCATCTTCATGCCATCCTGGAGGTGAAGGTCGTGGTTTCCTGGCTCACAGTATTACAGCTCTACCGTGGTCCTTCTCCAGTGGTGACTGGCAAAAAACTGCTCCAGAGACCCCTTTTTATAGCCCACCAATGGGTTTCAGAACATTCCATACATGTCTTAAGGCTCCTCTTTTTTGACAGTCACATGGCCCCACGCATCCTAAGCGTAGATCACCCGTCTCCGTAAAGATCCGATTTTGCAGACGAAAGAATGTCCTATTTTCTCTTCTGTCTGCAGAGCGGAGCGGATGAACACGGACACACGGTCCGTGTTCATCTGCTCCCCCATAGGGGAAAGCGGAGAAAAGACAGGGCAGTCCCTGCACAGTGTGCGGAGACTGCCCTGTCATCCGACGGCTCAGCAGGGATTTACGGAGCGATCCCCGCTGAGCTTACGGACACACGGAGGCGGATCATTACTGATCCACCCCCTGTGAAAGGGCCCTAATAGTTTGATCCCTGCAAATATACTATTTTGCTTTTTATGGCCTCTTCCTTTAAATGTGTATCAGTTTAAACCAAACCTCAGTTCAGAAAGGCTTCTTGTTTGTTTTTTCATTATCATTGGTAAAATTTTAATTCAAAACTAGTTTGATTTGTTGCTACCTATGGTGATCCAATCATACAAAAATCTCTCTTGTTATGACTTAAAATATGGATTAGTTTTACTTGATTTCACGCTCCTTTTGAACACACTGTTCAAAAAATTGTATCTACTCTATGGTTTTCAGCCTTTTACCCTTTACTCGATATCTCTAAATCTAAAAATATTTTCCTTTCTAGATAAGATTGTAGTAATTTTTAAAATATTACTGTAGAGGTTTATCTGAACTGCAAAAGCAACTTTTTTTTTTTACACAGTATTTTCTTTATAACTCAATTTGTACTAGTTAACCTAACTGTATCCCAGTAATTTATCTCATGAGAACACACATTGGGCCAGATTCTCATAGATTTGCCCCTGCTTAGCGTAAGCCATTTAAACTACGTCGCCGCAACTTAACTGAGCAAGTGTCGTATTCTCCAAGCACTTGCTCCGTAGTTTGCGGAGGCGTAGTGTAAATGGCCCAGCGTAAGGCCACGTAATTCAAAGGGGGCGGCTTGTATTTAAATTAAGCACGCCCCCGCGTCGATCGAACTGCGCATGCGCCGGCCGGGGAAAAAGCCCAGTGCGCATGCTCCAGCTCACGTCGGAAATCGTCGTTGAAACCGACGTCAAAACGACGTGATCGTCACTTACGCAATGCCCTATTCGCGAACGACTTAGTAAAACGACGTAACCGATGGAAAAAGCCGACGCTGACCCGACGCCATACTTAACATGGCATCCGACGGCACCCGACGGCATCCGACGGTACTGCGTAAGGTTACTCCACGTATTAGCAGGGGTAACCTTACGCGGACGAAAACGATGTAAGCGACGACGGGGCTGCGTAAAAACGTTCGGGAATCTGAGTAGTAGCCTCATTTGCATAGGCAAATGAAAAAACAAAGTAAAGGCCACCTAGTGGCCGGAGTTGTCATTACATCTACGATCCGCACCCGTATCTTCACCCGTATCTATGCCAAAGTGATTCTAGGAATCACTTGCATAGATACCCGGGGAAAAAAACTGCTACGTCGTAGCGCCTCTGAGAATCTGGCCCATTGTGTTGGCTGTTGTTCTTTATTTTGTATAATCAATTTTTATTAATCGTTTTGTATAGTACAGTAATAATAGGAATTACAGAAAAGAAAAACAAGAAGTTTGTGTCAATTATTCCAACACACAAGCATGAGTTTTGATGTAAAGTATATTAATGAGTTCAGCTCCGTCAGGTTGTAACTACCTTGGATGCATTAGTACATAATAGCATAGAGAAGGGAAAAGTAGAGGTTTATATTAAAAACAATAAGGATTTACAAGTAACACAGCTTGGTATATGGGGGTCAAATTGTGTAAAACACATATCTTTGAGAGCCAAGTGAAAGTGCACTATTGGTCGGCAGAAGGTGTCATACCTGCGAGAGACACTACAGTGTATTTAGAAGTAAGGAGTATGTAGGTCCCAATACTGTGGTTGATGGTAAGGGCATAACATGATTTCCTGACAGACTCCATGGCAGACTACGTGTGGGTTAACCCCGCCTCCTCTCTACTGCTACAGGACCCACTACCCATAAATTTGAACTCACCTCCATGGATGGTGTTCCTTTTTTGTCCTCCTTACATGGACCATTATGATGCGATTCTGTGCATTCAGGATTTCTGTCCAGTTGGTATCATTTACTGCGGTGTGCCCAGGGCCCAGCTAAGAGCGGGCGAGTGGTTTTCAGGCAGTTTGTTACCCTTATGGTGGAAGGCATGTGGCCCAGTGTACCGGAATGGACGTGGAACTGGCTGGCAAGGTCTGAAGATTTCATCTATTTTCTCCATGGCAGAGTTTTTATGTGTCTGTCTGTTTGTATTGGTTTCCGTATGCCCCATATTGTTTATTTTGTTCCCGGTGTGTGTGGAGCGCTTCTGCGTTCCAGGATGCCTTCTCTTCCTGGTCCCAGGGTCGCGGAACGTCCCCACATGCGCGAAGCAGCGGTGAAAACGAGGCTTGGTTCTCATGCATGCGCAGTGCGGCGGAGGGTTTAGAAGCCGCACAAGCACAGTTGGGCCGGTCTTCTCAGCGCATGCTCGCGACGGAGATCAGCCGTGACGACATTCCGCCGGGGGGATTTAAACCGCTAAATAGCCCTATACAGGTGGGATAATCTGTGGGCTATAGCGACGGCATCCCGGAGCACAAGCATTACTTGGGCAAGGTAAGCCCTGTCTTTGGGGGGTGTGTATCTTAGGTCCCTTAAAGGGGACATTTAAAAAAAAAAATGTATTTGTATTTATTTATTTGGATGTTTTTAGCTCTAAGTGGTGTACTTCGATTGCCTGTTATTGTTTTTTTTCCCTCATAATGGACTCATCTTCACTGCCATGCGGCCAGCCCTCCCGCACAAGGTATGTGTGGAGGGGGTAGGGGGATGGTGGAATAATGTTTTTTTTTTTCTATTGGTAGTGCTAATGGTGTCTACTGGTCACCTTCCTTCCCCTCCCTCTGTCTGTACTTTTTCATTACAGCCTGGCTGAATCGGTTCATCGGTCACAAAGCAGGGACCTTGCCAGGCCAGAGCACCATCATCATTCACCTTCCAGGTCCAAACGTGACACCCCATCTGGGTCCCACCATCACAGGGGACGTCACAGTCTAACTATAGGAGATGTTCCCATTCCGCCTTAAGTCACCGCTACCACCACGCGATAGTCACTCTGACCATAGAGCATGCTGGGGATGTAAGATCAGAATCCCAGAGGGCAAAGCGCTATGCGACCCATGTTATGCCCGAGCGGTCGGTGAGAAAGAGACGGAAAAGCTAAATCTTGAGTCTCTTGTTAAGCGTGTGGTGCAACAATCTATGAAGGAATTAGACACCCCCCACGTGAGGAGCCAGTCCACCACCTTGTCAGGCTCCCTGGCTGATGAGGCCCAGGAGGATCCCGGCCAATTCCAGCCTCATGATGCCTCCCATGATTCTTTGCACGGCGAGTCGGAGGGAGATGACTATTCTGTGGGTTTCGACTATGCTTTAGTCTCCCCACTAATCAAGGCGGTCAAGGAGACCCTAAAATTGGAGGATACTGCCGCTCCCCCAGAGAAACAGAGGAAGCTGTTCAAGAAACTGGGGAAGGAACGCTCCAATTTTCCACTTCCTTCGGAACTCAAGGATATCTTTGAGGAAGAATGGAGCAAAGGGGATAAGAACGTTTCAATGCTAAACAAAACTTCAAAGCTCTATCACTTTAAAGCTGAGGATGTAAAAAACATCTAGAGAATGCTCCCCTTGTGGATGCAGCAGTAATGCGCCTAGCGAAGCATGTCACCCTTCCGCTAGAGGATACAGTATCTTTTAAAGATGGCTTGGAGCGCAAAATAGATCAAGATCTCAAAAGGATCTATAACTTGGCTGGAATGGCCTGCAAACCAGCCCTGGCACTTGCAGTTGAATGAATGAATGAAAAACTTATATAGCGCGGCACATGCAAACTGAATCGCCTCTGGGCGCTAGTTGTTCCTGTCTCCTTTGGTATCAAAAGAGATGGGTATTGATCTTTCTCCTGAATGCTAGGTGGTTCTCCTCCAACCGAATGCTGGTTGGTAAAGCGTTCCATAGTCTGGGACCTTGGACCGCAAATCTTCTATCTCCTTTGGACCTGTAGTTGGCTCCTTTGGACCTATACACATCAGGGACAACGCCACTGCGTCGTGGACATCTCACAAAAACTGTCTCGTTTTCTGTGATCCCGGTGGATCAATTGAATATTAACACACAGGATCTTAGGGGTGTTTCAAATAAACCCACCCCCCCCCCACATCGGGACTGTGATTATTCATATAGGAAGGGCTGCAACCCCTCAGTGACCCACCCCGAACCCACTCGCGACCACTATTACCCCAATAAGGGACCTCTCTCTCCGCAATTTCAGCGAATGAGAATTGTATGAGGTACAACTCTTTGACCCCTGATGACGGTCCTCTTTTAAACCAAGAGACCAGAAACGCGTCGGGCATTCTCCATTTTGTCCCACGGAGATTGTGCTTTTTTACTATGATGTATTATATACCGTATTGTTAATTGTTTTTACCTCTCCTCTATACTCTCACTGGGTGCACTTTTCCAACCCCTGATGTTCCATACCTACTCTGCGACTATTATACAGAGATAGCGGACCATACAAGTCACTTTCCCAATAAATATCTTTTTGTATGTTGATTGGTCCATGTAATATATCAAATAAAATACCTTTTTTTGCTCTGAGTTTGGCCTTCAAAGTCCCGCTTTTTTGGGGGTATTTCCTTTTTTTCTATAGCTATTAGGGATGTGGCCATCCTCAGATTGTCCGGATGTGCAAAATCCTCTCCTTCTTTCATGTAGTTGGCTTTCGGTATCTGGAGTAGATTTTGATTGGTGGATCGCAGAACGCGATTGGGATTATGAGCTTTTATTTTTTCGCATAAATAATGGGGAGCATTCCCATGGATACATCTATGCGTTAGACAGAGTGGTTTAAAAGTGATTCTGTCTTTTACTGGTAACCAGTGAAGGGTTCTCAGTGAAGGTGAGATTGATTCCCAAGGTTTTTTCCCAGTCACAAGTCTAGCGGCTGTGTTTTGAATGACTTGTAGATGAGCGATTTGGTACTTGGGGAGTCCGAGGTAAAGGGCATTAGCATAGTCCAGTCTGGAGTTTACAATTGTTCCCACCACGATCGCTATGTCTTCTTTGAGAATAAAAGGGATAAGTCTGCGTAGTAGGCGCAGCAGATGGTGAGATCCGCTGACTACTGACCCTATTTGTGCATCCATTGTCATGTAGGAGTCGAAGATGACCCCAAGACTTTTGACTTTGGCGCTAGGGGTGATGATTTTGCCCAGAATGGGCGGGGGGGTCCAAGTTGTTGCAGGTTGATTCCTACGCTTGGCGTGAAACAGGAGAAGTTCTGTTTTCGCTCCGTTGAGTTTAAGATAACTCTTTGTCATCCAGTCCTCTATCAAAGAGAGGCATGTCTCTAGATTGAGGTGGTGATCCTTTTTATTGCAAATGCGAAAATATAGTTGCGTGTCGTCTGCATATGAGTGATAGAGCAGTTTTTGGCTGCTGATGATATCAAAAAGAGGACGAAGATAGATGTTGAATAACACTGGCGACAGAGGGCATCCTTGGGGGACTCCGCACGATACTGTGCGTTTCTCAGAGGTGAAAGGTCCTAACTTCACTATTTGAGATTGGTTTTCCAAAAAAGAGGAGAGCCAAGATAAATCGCCTTCTGCGACCTTGGCTACTTCAGCTAGCCGAGTCAATCGAAGCTTGTGGTCTACTGTGTCGAAGGCTGCGCTTAGGTCCAACAGAACCAGAAGACAAGATTCTCCTTCGTCTGCGGCCTCAAGAACGTCATCCCATATCTTGATCAGTCCAGTTTCCGTCCTGTGTCCGGGCCGGAATCCCAGTTGAAATGGATCAAGTAGGTTGTGGGTATCTAGATGCTGTTGCAGCTGTTGTACCACTACTTTCTCCATGACCTTGGAGAGAGCGTTTAGGCCTGTTATGGGACGGTGGTGGAGTGGATCCTTGGGGTCCAGGGTGGGTTTCTTCAAGATGGGTCAAATTATGCCCTCCTTCAACTTAAGAAGGCGCTATGCCCTCACTGAAAGACTGGTTAATAAGCTGCGTGATAGGAGGTGCCAGGATGTCAGCACATTCCTTCAGCAGTTTGGTGGGGATGATATCATTCGACGCGGTGCTGTTACGCAGAGTACTGATGATATTTTTTGTGGCATTGATAGAGATGAGTTCCAGCTTGAACTTACCTGGTTGTGGCGAATTACTGCAGGTGTTGTGTAAATAATTACGGGGGGGCTACGTGGGGAATTGTTTTGCTGAATGCTTTGCCGGATTCCCTCAATTTTATTAATGAAGTAATCCGATAATTCATTGCAAAATTCTTGAGTGTCTTAATTGGGGGCTTCAAGACATCCTGGATTCATGGTCTGAGTGACCAGCTTGAAGAGTTTGCGGGGGTGGTTGAGGGCGCTGTTGATAGCCTCAGAAAAATATTTTTTCTTTGCTTTGAAGATTTCATTGTGGTATTTTCTTGTTATTGCTTTGTAGATGGAAAGGTTCTCATCTGAAGAGCTTATTTTCCAGGCTGCTTCCGCCCTTCTGCGCTCTTGCTTCAGTAACGCCAGCTAGTTGTTGAACCAGCTGGAGTTATTTTTCCGGATGTGGGTTTTACGTTTCGGCGCTATTAAGTCAGCTGACTGTAATAGGGCTGTATTTATGTCATTCAGTGTTTCTTCAGCCGTTTGATGCGGTTGAATTGGTTTTATTTTTTTCCTTAACGTGGCTTTGAAGAGTTCCGAGTGCAGCTTCTTCTGACATCTAGTCCAGTGTGTTGTTACTGGATTTGATGTTTTTGTTAAGGAGGGGAATTCGGAAATAATGAATTTAACTGCATGGTGATCTGTCCATGGCAATGGTTCATTTTCCAAAAATTTTATTTCCAGATCTTGTCTGAAAATAAGATCGAGCGTGTGACCTGAAGCATGTGTGGGCCCACATACTAGTTGTTGTAGCCCTAATCCTTCCAGGTGGTCGATACAGGCATCAGCAACGGGGTCTTGTGGGGAATTGGCCCAGAGGTTGAAGTCCCCGAGCAGCAAAAGGTGTTTGCTGTTAAGGGTATATGTGGAGATAAAGTCCGTCAAAGAAGGGAGAAGCTGCGATTTTGGGCCAGGTGGTCTATAGCAGAGTAGAATCCGGACGGTCTCCTGGGAGTTTGCTTGCAGTTGTAGAGTAAGGGTTTCCATGAATGGAAGAGGGTTTTGAAGGACTGGTTTAGTGATCGCAAGATGAGTCTTATGGATCACCGCCAGTCCTCTTCCTCTTTGCCCTATTCGTTTAATTCCAAAGCTATGGAGGCCTGGGTTGAAAATGTGGATTTCTTTCTGAGAGGAGCTTCAGAAGATTTAGCTCAAGGATCGGCAGTACAAGAGCTTAAATTGGCAGTTGCCTTTTTGGGGGAGGCATCGATTGACCTCATCCGCCTGTTGGCCAGATCGATGTTGTCTTCGGTCACAGCCAAACGGGCTTTGTGGTTGCGTCCCTGGCTTGCTGACCCAGCCTCTAAGCAGGCATGGTGTAAAATTCCTTTTGAGGGGTCATCCTTGTTCGTGAAATTGGATAATGCTAAGGCCACAGGTGGGAAGTCGGGGTTCCTCCCCCAGGACAGGCGGCCGTTTAACCAAAGAAGACCTCAGGGTAGGCGGAGTACAGAACGCTCGAGGGAAGCACGCTCCTATAAGCCCGGACGGGATTTCAAGAGAAGCTGGAACTGGAACAGGGGACAGTCTTCCTTTCAGAAGTCCGCCAAGAAACAAACACCTGGTGGACGTGAGCCAACAAAATCTTTTTGAGATTGGACCCGCACAGGCGGGTCGTGTAGGGGCTTGCTTCATTTCCGGCACATCTGGGTGGCCTCAATCTCCGATTATTGGACCATCAAAACAGTCTCCACAGGCCACACTTGGTCCTTCACCAAGATCCCTCCCCACAGACCAATGTCCACAACACTTCCACGATTAGAAGAGAAACGACAAGTTCTACTATCATACGTAAACGCTCTGAAAAATCAAGGAGCAGTGGTGCCCGTATCAAAGAGCGAGGAATCCCAGGGGGTTTTCACTCCCCTCTCCTTCTAGTGAAAACATAGAATGGCTCTTGGCGCGAGGTGATAGACCTCACGTTCCACAACAAATTTTTAAGGCAGGAGAAATTCAAAATGGAATCGCTTTCTACCATCCAGAAAGTAGTCCAACCAGGCGACTGGTTAATCTCCATAGATTTGAAAGACGCGTACTTTCATGTCCCAGTGGCGGAAGTATTTCACAAGTACCTTCGGTTCCAGGTCGGTCAGGAGCACTTGCAGTTCATATGTCTTCCTTTCGGATTGACGACCTGTTGGCAGTAGTGTCTCTTTATCAGAACTAAAGGGGTACGACTGTACCACTACCTGGATGACCTGTTAGTACTATCTCAAGACAGGCAAAAACTTCTTCTAGTCCACCATGAATAGGTGATCACTAGGAATGAGCCGAACACCCCCATGTTCGGTTCGCACCAGAACCGTCGAACGGTCCGTTCGTTTGCACGAACATTTAGAACCCCATTGAAGTCTATGGGACTCGAACGTTCGAATTCAGAAACGGTGGTTTTAAAGACCAATTTTCAAGTTATTGTTGGAAAACATCTTTCAGAACCCGGGTCTTGCCCCAGGGAACATGTATCAATGAAAAAAAGTCTTAAAAACTGTAGTTTTTTCAGGAGCAGGACTCCTGAAAAAACAACCGTTTTTAAAACTTTGTTTTCCATTGATAGTAATATCAATGGAAAAAAGTTTTAAAAACGGTTGTTTTAAAGACCAATTTTAAAGTTATTGTTGGAAAACGTCTTTCAGAACCCGGGTCTTGCCCCATGGAACATGTATCAATGGAAAAAAGGTCTTAAAAACGGTTGTTTCGTTTCACTCGAATTTGCCGCGAACGATCGTTTTTGTTCGAAATTCAACGAACGATTGAACGGACGATGTTCGAGTCGAACATACGTTCGTTTCGAATGCGAAGCTCATCCCTAGTGATCACCACACTATTGGAATTTGGGTGGCTCTTAAACCGAGAGAAAAGCCAGCTAGAACCGACCCAGTGCCTAATCAACCTTGGAGCCCAATTCAACACCATAGAGAACACCATCTCTCTTCCAGAGGAAAAGATCCCACTCATTCGGGAAAGGATCTCCCTAGCCCTAGGCTCCTCACACCTGAGAGCTTCACAGTGCCTCAAGATAATTGGCACAATGGTGGCCACAGCACCTATGGTCAAATGGGCAATGTGGAGGCTTCGTCCCCTCCAAGCGGGCTTCCTTCGACAATAGAGGTCGGAAGACATGAGTGGATTCGGATCATTTAGTTGATGAAGATCAGTCTCATTTGGTGGCTCCAACACAAAAACCTGTTGACATGCCACTCTCTTGTTCCCATCCAATGGGTGTCTGTTACTTCCAATGACAGCAATGCGAGCTGGGGGGCCCATTGTGGCCAAGAACTAGCACAAGGCAAGTGGGATGCCCGGCTTCCACATTCCAGGTTCAAATGTTCTGGAGCTTCGTGCAGCATGGTGTGCCCTTCAATCTTTTCCCCATCTCCTGAAAGGGAAATCAGTCCTACTCAATATGGACAACACCACAGCTGCGGCGTATGTGAAGGCTCAAGGGGGCACTTGGAGTTTCCGCTCTTCTCCAAATGTCCTGGGCCCAAAGGAGTCTGCTCAATCTGTCAGCAGTCTTCATTCCAGGGGAGCAGAACATTCAAGCGGACTTCCTGTCTCACAACAATCTAGACAACAACGAATGGTCACTGCATCCACAGACCTTCAAGTGGATCCTATCGTTGGGAATCGATCTCGGGGTGGATCTGTTTGCATCCCCCTGCAAACACAAACTCAACAAATACTACACTCAAGCCCGTTGCAGTCTAGCTTTCGGAGTAGATGCTTTAACAAGTCAGTGGAATTTCAACAGGGCGTATGCCTTCCCTCCACCTCCGATCAATCTAAAATTCCTTCAGAGGCTTCAATTGGAGACGTCGAAGTAGTGACAATAGCACCATACTGGCCGAGCAGGCCGTGGTTTCCTCTCCTGAACCAGATGACCTTCCGGAATCCGCTGCCTCTCCCTCTCAGACCGGACCTTCTTTCTCAAGGGGCGACCCTGCATGCCTCTCCAGCGATACTGAGACTGATTGTCTGGTTCTTGAGAAGGAGAGGCTAGAGTCTCTTGGCTGTGCTTTAAGAGTTATTTCTACTCTCATGAGTTCCAGAAAGCCTAATACCAACAGAGTCTACAGTAAAATATGGGCCAAGTTCGTTAACTTTTCTACTTCGGCAGGAAGATCATGTAGAGACCCTGGAGTCCAAGACATCCTCAGTTTTCTCCAGTCTGGCCTGGATCTTCCTTTGTCGGTTAGCTGTCTTAGAGTGCTAGTATCAGCTTTGTCAGACTTTTCGGGAACAGCATGGGCAACTCACCCATCGATAAGACAATATTTTCTTGGGGGGATCGAGACTCAGACCTCAGAGGAAACCTAGATTCCCCAAATGGGATCTTCCACTCGTCCTTGATGCATTATCAGCTCTCAACAACAAAGATCTTTCAATGAAGGACTTGTCACTAAAATTGCCCTTTTTGGTGGCCATCACCTCAACCAAAAGGGTATAGGAGATAAGCTTTTTGGGATGTCAGGGACCCTTTCTGACTTTCTTTCCGGACCGGGTGGTCCTTGTTCCAATGCTTGGGTCCAAGCCAAAAGTTACTTCCGTGTTTCACGAAAACCAGATTCTACAGATGTACATCCTTTGGATGTGGGTGAAACACTGAGAGAATACTTACGAGTCACTTCGTCTTTCAGATGTTTCAATCATCTGTTCTTATTACACTCTGGCAGCAACAGAGGAAAACGTGCTTCTTCAAGAAAAATAGCGGCCTGGATTGTTCAAGCCATTCAACAAGCTTACAGGGCAAAGGGCTTGGCTCCTCCAGAGACGGTGACGGCTCATTCCACCAGAGGCATGGGCAGCGGCTCGACATGTGGCTCCTGATGTGATATGCAAGGCAGCCTCGTGTCTTCGATCAACACTTTCATGTCTCACTATTGTATAGAGCCTGCTTCCCTTTCTTCTGTTAATTTTGGCTTAAAAATCCTGTCAGTTGACCGGAAAGATTAAAAATAAATTGTGTTCAGCATACCCTCCCGTGTGGATTGGCTAGTTATTTCCCACACATAGTCTGCAATGGAAACCAGGGAAAACCTCCTCAGTAGTCCAGTAGACAAATGAATTGGGATAATTCTTTTTTACCAATCAACTGGTCCCAGATCTTTAATGTAGCTAGCGCAAACAGGGACCTCTAGCAATACAAGCCCCTTGCACTGCCAGAATCCATGGTGCTCCAATAAAATTATGACAATCCATAGTTTTCTCAAGGGTGAACCATATTTGATCCTTTGAGTTGCTATTCCAGTTAAGAATACAGACCAATGCCATGGCTTTATAATACTGGTTAATATCAGGAAGGCTTAGTTCTCGATCCTGTTTATGTCTACGTAGTATGGAGTAAGCTAATATAGGTTGTTTACATTGCCATGCAAAAGTCAGTCTGCAAATTTGTCTAAAGAACAGTGGTGGTAGGCTCATGCATACCGTGCATAACAAATAGAGGATTCTCTGTAATTTTTTAAATATTGAATACATTTATCCTGTGTTTTCGGATCTTTGACCTCCCATAAAATACTGCTTGTACTACTGACCCTGCTCTTGTCTGATCCACTGTGTTAGATCTCGGCTTGGCTCACCGACTCTGCTGCAACCTGTCTCATCATGTATGACCCCGGGTTGTTCCAGTTTTGCTACCTGAAACTCTCATTGACTGATCTACCGTGCATGACCCATGGTTCTGTTTCCAGATTGTCCATGTGCCAAGTTCATCTTGCTTGTTCCAGCAACCTTCCAGAGATCAGGGCATCAAACCACAGCAACTGGCAAGCCATGCTTCTTTGGGCACTGCACTTCCTGTACCACTTCCAGGGGTGCACTGCATTTGCCGCAAGGGGAGCCCTCTCAGCACCTTGGCCTCGCACCTGGTATGTGACAACCTTTGCCTCTGGGTTCCAATAAAGGCACACAATCCACCCCATTATTTTATCCCCAAGGCTTAGACCTGCTGCCAGCTAATATGATCCAGCGGAATACAAAGGGTGGGAACTGTGGGAAGGGTGGGGGGTAAGATCCCTAGAAGTGTAGGGAGACCCCCATCATCACTTAAACTACACACCCTGCCAGACCACCTTCCTCCTAACATCCTCCCTACCACTTCTCTTTCTTACACTTTTCCCTTCCTTTTTTCCACTCCCTTCTAACCTTCTCCCCCTCAGTCATGTTCACCATTTAATCCGTGGCTTCTCCCTGCAATAGCTAACCCCCTCTGGGAAGCTCTCGCCCAAAGGGGGTTACCTTGCGGGCACACTCCCGCGGCATACAATCGGCGCCCATAGCCGCCGATTGTATGACTCTGCCCCCCAGCGGCAGCATCATTTAATTGACAGCAGCAGGAGCCAATGGCTACACTGCTATTAATCTATTTAATGAAGAGCCGAGAAGCCGTGCGGAAAATGATGCAGGATCGCGCCCACAGAAGTTCAGGGCTCAGGTAAGTAAAACAGGGGCTGTGGGGCCAGAGATTGCATTAAGGTGAAAAAACACAAGGCTTTACAACCCCTTTAATGTTGATATGTTCTTATATACTTCTCACCTATAACTCATTAATTTCATGTATATGTTTGAACAGCCTTTTGGTGAAAGGATGCGTGTGTCAAAAATCTATAAAATCAATAAAATAACAGAAAAGAAAATTATGACAATTTAGGATTTGTCACCAGTGACAAAAAAAAATGTTCATTCTTGCAGAGAGAGAGAGAGAGAGAGAGAGAGAGAGAGAAATGGGTACATTTTTCATCCCAAACACTGTGGGCCAGATTCCCATAGAATTGCTGCTGGCGTAGCGTAAGCCATTTACACTATGCCGCCGCAATTTAACAGAGTAAGTGCCGTATTCCCAAAGCACTTGCTCCGTAAGTTGCGTCGGCGTAGTGTAAATGGCTCTGTGTATCCCCGCGTAATTCAAAGGGGGCGGCTTGTATTTAAATTAAGCGCGCCCCCATGTCGATCGAACTTTGCATGCGCTGGCCTCAAAAATAGCCCAGTGCGCATGCTCCAGCTCACATCGGAAAAAGTGAATGAAACCGACGTGAGCATCGTTTATGTAAATCCCTATTCGCAAACGACTTAGTAAAACAACGTAACCGACGGAAAAAGACGACGCTGACCCGACGCCATACTTAACATGGTAACGACGGAACTTCGTAAGGTTACCCCTCATATAGCAGGGGTAACCTTACGCGTACGGAAACAACGTAAACGACGACGGGGCGGCGTAAGAACGTTCGGGAATCGTCGGATTAGGCTCATTTCCATAAACTCCAGGGTAATTAATGCGTTGCGATTTTGCTGTGTGCCCCTATGCCATGACATCATGGGACCCTTGTGCCAAAAAAAACACCACACACAGAATTCTTTAATAATACATTTTTTATTTTAGATATTCTCTTTCCTGGTATTCTATATCCTTGGCTATTGTCATCCCTATTATATTATATATGTTTTCTTCCCTTCCCTGTTTGTTTTTACCTATGTATATATTTTTTGTTTAATCGATCACTGTTTTTGTATGTTGTATTTTTTCTATTGTGATTTGTAATTATTAGTTTCCCACTGTGATTGTTGTGGTACGTGGATCTGCTTGGTGGCGATGTGTGTGTGCCCTGTGGAGTCTTCTGCCTACACCACCCGGTAGGTAGGCTTTAAAAGGCTTGTGGCCAGCACTGGGGGCTTACACTTTCTGCTGTCCCCACAGCCTTTCTGTGGGGAGGAGCTCCATCGCTGGTGATGCTCTAACACGTGACATCATCCCGATCAATAGCAGTTCTCTGGCGCTGCACGCCTTTGCGTCAGAGAACTGCCATGCCCCTGTCCTGAACCGCCCTGGTGGTGGCGCCTTTGATGTTAGGGTTCCAGCACCTCCTCCCCATGGTTTATTGTCTCTCCCTGAGGAATACTTTTTATATAAGCAGATACACCTGACAGGCATGTCTCTGATTGAGCATTGCTGCTGTGGTGTGTTTGTCTGCATTGGTGTGTTGAAAGGTAATGTACTCTATGATGGGGTGATAAGATATCTGTTTCTCCTATAAAGGGGTTAATAGTGTTCCCTCACTGTGTTCTGAAGGGGGATGGGAATTAGGGGAGGTGACAGATCGCTGTCCATACTTTGTATAAACACACGATAAGTAATTTCTCACCTGAAAAAAATTCTCATGGTGGCGAGCCATGGGAATGCGTGCGCCCCTAGTGGCCACAATATGAAGCGATGTAAGGTAACATTGATTTGCCCAGCCAAGCCAACCGGTCGGCAAGTGGTTAAAGAAAAAATAACAGGTCTGTGAAAATCTGAATTCTTATTGGTTGGTAGGTGATCAAATACATATGTCATGCAATACAATTACAGACCTCTACATGCTTTGTAAGTAGAGAAATCTGCAAAATCAGCAGTGTATAAACTACTTGTTCTCCCCACTTTACATGTGCAGATAGCAAAAAAAGAGTTTTTTCACACTAGATGCTATGGTTCAAAGAAGAGCCCTTTTTTTGTGCACAGTAATAGCTAAAGAGACAGCAAGCAAGGGAGAGAAAGAAATGGACAGTATGCCACAAACATAAAACTCCATTTAAGCATTATATAATGGAAGTCCCAAGGCACTGAGTGGAATTGGACTTTTTGCTGGAAGGTACTTTTAGAGTCCAATTTTAGGGGGTTTATTATAGACTTATTCAGATGATAGATAATCTGTACATTGCTAAGTTTTGGCCCTGCCAGAGTTCTCCTAGTAAATTAAAAATACCACTCCCCTATGTTATAGAGTTGAGGGGAAGAAAAAAAGGCTGAGGACTGATAAGCTATAATATATAAAAATTATGCCTTTGGACTTTAAATCCTGCACATTGTGCATAAAACTGTATTTTTTTGTTTTCATTTGCCCCCGTTATTTGTGCCATTGTGATATTTTATATTCAACAGATTACATGTTGTGCAAATGGAAATTTAGCTTAAATCTTTATTTGCAGTTTGTCAAATATGGCCTTAGACAGCATGGTTGCACTACAAAGGACAATCCTTGCTTTCCTATGTGAATATGACATAGGTGTGCAAGTGATTCCAGGGCCAGTCATTGCAAAAATGGTTGCATTATAAATACATCCAATATTACATCGATTGTGATATAAATAAATAAATATTACATTAGCTTTGAATATTGAGAGTTTAGGTACAGTAGTTGTTAAGCTGCAGCAAATGCCTCTTGATCCAGAAAAAGTGTAGGCAAGTGTGTAACATAAATGCAGTGAATCCTAAAGTAGTGGTCCACAACAGCTGAGGAGCAAAACATGCCCCATGTTGTATATTATGTTTTTATGTTTTTTTTTACACAGATCTTCTATGATCTGACCTAGACATGTTTTTAAATTTTAAGTAAGTTACTTCATGTACTCACTTCCCTGCAACATGTGTTAATACAGTTGGAGAACTTCGAAGAACTCTGGCCTGCTAACAAATATTTTAGAAATATATCTTGCGTGATATGAAAAACAAGCAAACATATCTCTCAGTGAGATTAAAACAAAACCTGCAGTCCAAGACTAACATATTTGAGGTATAATATATTATATATTCATTACCTTCAGTTGAAATGAATACTTGTTTTATACTAAAAATCATTTTGAATACTGTTTTTCTTGGCATGAAGCCACAGCTAATGGGTGTTTTACTAATTCTTGGACAGATATGAGAAACCATCATTATTTAATTCTTCATGATTTATTGTTCTCAGTAAAGTTATTGTGAACTAAGTGTTGGACAGCTCAAAAATCTGTAAGCTGATACTACCCATATCTCTCCTAGTAGACCGTGGTATCTTTCTTAGTGTTTCTGAATGGGAGCTTTAAAAAATATTTGCTTGGTTAGTAGTGCTGAGTTACTAATAAGAGGCCCTTTTTGCCTATACTTGGGAATATTTACTTTTAGTGTTTTAGAAATATGCCAGATTTTTTTATCACCAAATATCCTGTCGTCGTATGATTTTTGTACCTATCGTAATTCTAGAATGCCTCTAGAAGTTTCTATTGCTCTATTTGAAGGCACAACTGAGCTATGTAGAATGCTTCAACACTGCATACAGGCTACTGGAAAATGTCTCTGTAGGTATCTTTTTGCAGTTGCTGGATTATTCTCACTACTTATATTTTAAAGGAGAGGTGCATCAAAGTGGTTAGCATGTTTGCCTAGCAGCACTAGGGCTGTTTATTGGAATCCCAAACACAGTGCTACCTGCCTGGAGTTGGCATGTTCTCCCTGTGCCTGCGTGGGTTTCCTCTGGGTACTCTGGCTTCCTACCCTACTCCAAACACATGCTGGTAGGTTAATTGGCTCCTGTCTAAATTGTCCCTAGTATGTGCATGTATGAATGTGAGCTAGGGGCATTAGATTGTAAGCTTCTTGAAAGTAGGGCCTTATGTGAATGTACTACTGTATATATATATTTTATATATATATATATATATATATATATATATATATATATATATATATATATATATATATATATATACACGTATGTATAAGTACTTGAAATAAGGAGGATAGGGGATGAGGTACATTATTTCCTATTCATAAATAATGAGAATGGTTAAAGTAAACCCAAGAAGGCTGTTAGTGCTGTCCTCTTTCTGAAAATGGCTGTTTGGTATCTATGGCTTTAATACTTTCTGAGACTGTGACCTGGAACAAGCACACGGCGAGTCAAAATCAGAACCTCCTCACTTCCGGTTCCGGCGCTGCATGGAGTAGCTGCGTCTTCTCCACAGCTCCCACAGATCGACCCCTTAATTAGCCTACAAAGCCAGCCCGAACCTTCATCGCTGCCCGCAGCTTCCTCTGGAGTCCCCCCGCAACCCCATGGACCAGTTCATTGAAAAAAATGGCACGCGATCGATTACGGCCAATACAGTGCTGTCGGCCCAGCCGCAAATCTTGGCCCCAGCTTTGGCCTTGTCTGATCCCGCAGCGGACGTGACTGGCATGGAAGTGAGTGGCTCCTCAGCATCTCCCTCCTCGCATCCTACCTCACATCCTGCCTCCCCATCCTCACACCATGTGGACACAAACACAGAGCTCACTGCTCAGGCAGTGGCTGCACTATTAAGTAGACATGTGCATGCATTTTCGTCCGAAAATCGGGTATTTTCGTTATCGTTTTAACGAATGAAAACGAAAGCGCAAGAAACGAAAACCGAAAGATCCGACATAAAAAATGCTTTATTTTCGTTTTCGTTCAGATCCGATGATTTTCAATGCTTTGTCGAATTTCCGTCGTTCAATTTCACAAAGTCATCGAAAATCGTTGTTCTGAATACAGTGAATAGGTAGGAATTTCCTACCTATTCACTGTATTCAGAACGACGATTTTCGATGATTTGTCGAAATTCTGTCGTTCAATTCAACAAAGTCATCGAAAATCGACGTTTTCGGACGAAAACTTTCCCGACGAAAACAAAATAAATCAAAACGATTTTCGGGAGTAACTAAATAAATGTATTTTATGGACGAAAACGAAAAAAACAAAACAAAATATTCCAGTCTGCACATGTCTACTATTAAGCCCCATGATCGCAGCCTCAGTAGAAAAAGCAGTACATGCCGGGATGCAGCATATCAAGACACAACTGGGGGAACACACCACCAGATTGAATGAAGCTGAAAGCCGCCTCTCCAACATGGAAGAGGAATTGTACCAAGCGCAAGCAACGGAACAAGCTCAGGACAAAACAAACCAATATGTGCTCCAGAAATTAGACAACTTGGAAAACAGGTCCAGACAGAGAAATGTGAGCTTTGTAGGCATCCCAGAGACCCTCCAAACATCAGTCATAACAGAATTCTGCGCCAAACGCATCCCGGAAGCATTAGGCCTTCCTCGCCCATGTACAGTCGAACGGGCCCACCGCATAGGAGCTTATAACACAGAACGCAAAACCCCCGCCCGATCATCGTAAAATACCTGAACTACCTAGATAATCAGAACCTCTAATTTATGTACTTGTTCCAATTCAGTAACCAAAAAGTACTGAAGCCGATAGGTCTCCATGAAAACCGGGCAACGAACATTTTCTAAAGAAGAAGTCAGCAACTGCAGCCTCTGCATATTTCCCTCAGTACAAACTTTCAAAGTGTGCATAAACCCTAACAAGGAACATCTCTTAATTTCTCTTTTTTGGTCCATTAAATATACATTTGAAAGTGTTTTCTCATACCGCTTTGATAAATGCAAAATTACCTGTTGATGTTGCTGTTGCCAGAATATTTTGTCAGCTGGTAACTTTATTTTTGCCTGCATTGTACTGTTTTCAATTTTATTGTTATGAGGATCACAGGAGGACCTATATCTATACTATGGACAAGAGAGCAGGGAAGGTCCTCAGTAGGTTTTCCCTGTTTCTGTTATCCTGATACTGTAGGGCGAGTGAACATTGTCATCCTAAGGTCTAGTACGTTTTTGTTTTTGCTGTTTTTGCATTTAGAGAGTAACTCCACTTTTGTTCAGAAAAAAAAACAATCCTCTCTGGGTAATCAGTGTACATTACAAGGATTTTAACCACTTCCATACCGGGGATATTTTGGCACTTCTCTCCTACATGCAAAAATCTTTTTTTTTTTGATAGAAAATTACTCAGAACCCCCAAAAACGATATATGTTTTTTTAGCAGACACCCTAGGTGTCATTGTAACTTTTTATCTCGCACGGTATTTGCGCAATAATTTTTCAAATGCCTTTTTTTGGGGAAAAAAATGGTTTCATGAATTAAAAAATAACAAAACAGTAAATTTAGCCCAATTTTTTTGTATAATGTGAAAGATGAAGTTACGCTGAGTAAATAGATACCCAACATGTCACGCTTTAAAATTGCGCACACTTCAGTACTTAAAAATCTCCATAGGCTTGCTTATTTTTTTTTACAAGTTATGAATTTAGAGTTACAGAGGATGTCTAGTGCTAGAATTGTTGCTGACGATCTAACACACGCGGCGATACCTCACATGTGTGGTTTGAATGGCGTTTACATATGTGGGCGGGACTTACGTGTGTTTCGCTTCTGAGCACAAGCCACCGGGGATAGTGGCGTTTTACATTTTTTATTTTGTTATTATTTTATTATTTATTTTACTCAATTTATTTTATTTTTACACTTTAAAAAAAAATCACTTTTATTCCTATTACAAGGAATGTAAACATCCCTTGAAATAGGAATGGTTAATGACAGGTAGGGTTGTCCCGATACCACTTTTTTAGGACCGATACTTTTTTTCATGTACTCTCCGATACCGAATACCGATACTTTTTTTAAATGTCATGTGACAGTTTTCAAACCACAATACAGACTAAGGATATTTTCTTTAGAATTATGAAGAACTCCAACTCAAGACATTATAAAAGAATAAAAATTAGTAAAAATTAATAAAAATGTTTTATTTGCTTGTCACGCAGTAGTAAAAAACTCAAAGAATTTTCACAGAACATGTTGATAAATACAAAAAAAGTATTCTATTTAGGCATCGGAAGCATTTGCGCGAATACAAGTACTCCCACAAATACTCGGTATCGGTCCCGATACCGATACTAGTATCGGTATCTGGACAACCCTAATGACAGGTACTCTTTATGGAGAGATGCGGTGTCAATAAGACCCCACATATCACCTCCAGGCTGAAAAGCATTAGATCGTGAAAAAAAATTCACCGATCTGATGCTTTCAGCCGCGATTGCAGCTGTATTTACATTTCGGTACCCAAGCGTGACGTCATAACATCGCGCCTGGGCCTCCGACGATTATAGAGATGACTGGTGATCATCTGGTCACCAGTCATCTCTATGCTTTCCATCCGACGCTGGCAGATCATTTCTTCAGGTCTCCGATGGAAAGGGAGAGCCCGGAGAAGCACCGGATGGTGGCGGGAGGGGGGGACGTCCCCTCCCGCCGCCTATTAGAATGATCAAGCGGTGGAACTGATCATTCTCATGGTGCACAGGATCGCCGGCTGAATAGATGGATATCTGAATGATGCCTGTAGCTCCAGGCATCTTTCAGATATCCCCACTGAAAGTCCAGGACGTCATATGACGTCCTTGGGCGGGAAGTGGTTAATAAACTTTGTTGCAGATTCTGACCTGTTTCTTCGTAGAATTTGACATTCTACATCTTTTGGATGGTGGTTCTGAATGGGTGTCTTCATTATTAATCAGCTGATGCACTTACAGGGCTCTAATGAGGAAATCTGCAGTGTCTTTCATACCTTTAGAAGTTAACCCTTTGAGAGAATCTCACCAAAAATGTAATTCTTGTTGCAGAGGGTGTCTAAAATCTGCTCTTTATCTCAATTCAGATTTCTGGGAAAATCAGTGAGCCAATCATACAAGCAGGAAAATACAATTCTGGGGGTGCAGCAGCCCCCCCTCCGATACTTACCTGGGTATCTGGGTACTCTCACTCCTCATTGGCTGAGGAAGCAGCGAGAGCAATTGGCTCCCGTTGCTGTCAATCACAGCCGTTGAGACAATCGGGAGAGAAGGGGGTGGGGCCAATTAGCCACAGCTCTGTGTGTGAATTGACACGCAGAGCCAAGGATCACGAGCAAGCCTACTTGGTGCCTCCAAAACAAGCTGCTTGCTCTGGGGGGGGGCACTAGGCAGGAGGGGGGCCAGGAGTACAGGCTGGAGACTTTAATATCACTTTAGGTTACAATATGGCTTGTGTCACAGTCGTATATGTTATATTAGTATTTTTAATATTTTGTATTTGCTATATTTTTTTAACCTTTAAATTGTTTGGGGAGCATGATTAAAATCTTAATGTAATGTAAGTGTGTGTGTTTGGAGGAATGGGTAGAAGCTGAAAATAATTGCCGTTGACCTCATGGTCTTTGTTTCACTGTTCTAATGTGAGATCATTGAGCATAATTTTCAGTATGAATTAACTCACAGAAGCCAATCATTAGTAAACAATAGTGTAGACCTTCAACACATATAGGCAATATCCAGAATGAGAAAAACAAAAGATGCTGACCAGTTCTGAAACATCCAGGAATTATTGTACATGTGAGCTAAAAAGAAGAAATATTGTGTATTGCTGGCCAGTTGTATTTTCAAATATTGTTATAAGCTCAACAACATTAAAGAAGAATATCTCAACTATATAAGGCGTATTTCAAAATGTTATATTTGAAATCTGTGCTCTCTTTTGGGATGCCTTTCTTAATACCCTATAAGCGTTAAACCAACACTGCAGCATTCACAGTTTTTTCTAAGCATACCACAGTGAAGTGTGAAAAGTGAAATTGTTCCCTAGGTGCTTAAGAAGGTGAGTGTATACACCAACCCATAAAATGTCTTTAGTGTTGCCATTATTCATACCATAACTGTAATGTTATACTTAAATTAAGACTGAAGTTCTTCTATCCCAACATAATGGTTTTGATTTTTCAACGCACATTAATGGTTTCTTAAAATATCAATACTAATCCATAACAACATGATGATTTGAAACAAGTGACTAAAGGTTTACCATAACATGTCATAGTTCTTGCTGACAGGCCTTAAAGGGCCCAATTAGCCACCTAATACTGGAACACCACACGCAATCAGGGACACCTGGAGATGCACCCAGGGTCCTCTCTATAGCCCAGGATGTCTGCCTCCGATCTTGGAGCTAGAGCAGGAACAGTCACACTGACTCAGGACTTCAGCACCATTCTCCAGCATCCAGCCTTCCTCTAACCTCATGGTAGCTTCTTTTTTCCCAGGCAGTCTCTGTTGTAAGAGTCCTCCTCTGTATCTGTGGACTGCTAGGGGGTGTAGTTTTCTCCCTAGGGATTACAGTAGGGCAGCCTGTGTTGGGAGCTACATGTCCCAGAGTTCTATGCAGTTCCTGCAGTCCTCCTTTAATTGGCCAGCTGCCCCTGCCAAAGGATAAACGGGGGGGGGGGTAAGCAGCAGCTGCTACATTTGTATAAAACGTGGGTATTAATTATCTGGACAACTAAAGAGAAAGACTGTGTTTTTGTATCTTTTCACAATCTCCCTACTGTGAGTTTAGCCACAATAAAAAGTAAGGGTCACAAAAATATAAAACTGAGTCGGTCATTGTTCAATGCACACCCCTAAAAAGGCTAGATTATGGTACAGAGTGCAAGTAATATGGGTAACAGGAGGAGAACGTTAAAGACAGCTGTTCAAAAGTAGACTAAATGTGGACAGTAATATCAGACATGTGTTAAGATTTCCCTGTGACCGTATTTTCTCCAACAGAGTGGAGAGTGGTTTGGAAAGATCGCTGCCAATCTGTGAGGGGTTTTGCCCTTTCCAGTGGGAAAGACATTTTGAGGCTTGGAGAGGTTTAATGGTTGTAGCATTCCATTGCTCAATGAATATGTTCAAATTTAGCTATTTTTCCAAGAATTCCATAGTGGGTAATTTTCTTTGATGTGTTGGTTCCTGTAGCAATGCATAGAAAACCAAAATACAGTAGCTTTGAGCCATAGGACTATCAAGCAGTTAAAGGAAGTCCCAAACTGGAGCGTCATCACTACATTGTACTGAGAAAAGCACATTTCCAATTTGAAGGTATTTGTAAAAGTATGGCAAAGGGTTTAAAAGTATTTAAAGGAACACTAAAGGTTCGTTTTTTATTAGATTAATCGATTGCTGTAAGCTAGAGCATTTAAATATCACTTACCTCGTTTTTCCTTTTGACCTCCAAAATACAGTAATCCAGGTTTGAAAATGCCCCTCCCTATGACTACAGCCCTGCATGAAGATGCTCTCTTATCCCTCACAGGCATGGAGGCTAAGCCTAAGGGGAACTGTAGTTTCCATTAGGCTGTGATGTAGCAAGAATGAATGCGCACCGCAAACCAGGAAGTCAGTGAGAATAACGATTCAGGAGTGACGGAGGTGAATAAAACAGCTCGATTTCAACAGGTATCAAACTAGTTATAATGCAAAACATTACTTTTTACTTTATCATCTACTGTCAGACTTTAATTTAAGAGGAAAATATTTTTGTCTTTACAACCCCTTTAAAGCATGAGTCTGTAAAGAGGTCCCCAATATAGTGAATGCCTAGTGTGGAAGAGGGGTAAGTGATGCATTGCTCGGCACGGTATACCATTTAAGACTTGTATAATACATTTCCAGACACGAGAGGTGGCCGTCAAAGTATCCAGAAATGGTTTGCATAGTTATCAGTTTATGAGGGAGGCAATTAGTAGAAATATGAGGTTAGCCTTAGCATGTTTGCTTCAATTTGTTTCCAGGAAGTATCAGACAAGGAAGTTCATCAATGTTTGTTTTGTGCCAGAATTGCCACATTGTAATACTTAAAAACTTCAGGTACTCCCATGCCAGAGAGATTCGGGGCAGTATAAAAGAATAAAGTTTTCAAATGCAGTGCCTTTTTTCTCCCAAATAAAAGTGTAGAGGATGGTTTGGATATGATGATAACCATGGCACATTTGGTAATCTGAGCATTTTGTTGACTGCTATGCGTCCTGCCCTCTTGGCAAACATGGGTTTGAAATCTCCACATAATTTTGTGAGTTACGTCACTATAGCTTTATAGTTATGCCGGAGTAAATTGTTGCTTGGCAACAGCAGCTGCATACCTAAATAAGTAAGAAAGGAGGTCAGTGCCAGTGGGAAAGGTATTGTGCGAGAAAAATGTTTTTTGGTGCTATTATCTAAGCAAATCGAAATCATATGTAAATTTGGAGTGGTTCATTTTACATAGGGAAACTGTGCTCAATTGAGCTAATGTGTTTTGCAAAGCAGGAAGAGAGGGTTTGTGATTGGTCACGAAGAGTAGCACATTGTAATCATAAAGACTTATTTTGTGTTGTTTATTTCCAACTGTGACTTGTGATATGCATGCATTAGTGCAGATAGTTTTAGCCAGGTTTTTCATGATTAGAGCAAAGATAAGTGGGGAAAGAAGCCAGCTCTGATATGTGCCATTAGGGGTTTGAAACAAGTTTGAGAGAAGTCCAAATTCTGATACTCAGAACCGTGTATAGGGCTTGAATGGCAGAATGTATGCGACCCATAAGTCCAATTTTATTTAGGACCACTGACAGATATTCCCAGTGGACTTTATCAAATGCCATCTCTGTACAGTATGGAAAGCATTGTCGTGTAGGTGAACAATTCACTTCAATTTGATCATCCGTATACATATATCTTCTTAATACATCATACAGAAACACGTATATACTAACGAGTTATCATTGTGTATTTAAATTGATATCATTGTATTTCTACCAGTAGTACTATATTAATATGCAATGTACAGTGGGGATCAAAAGTTTGGGCACCCCAGGTAAAAATTTGTATTAATGTGCATAACGAAGCCAAGGAAAGATGGAAAAATCTCCAAAAGGCATCAAATTACAGATTAGACATTCTTATAATATGCCAAAAAAAGTTAGATTTTATTTCTATCATTTACATTTTCAAAAATTACAGAAAACAAAGAAAAAATGGGGTCTGCAAAAGTTTGGGCACCCTGCAGAGTTAATATCTTGTACTGCCCCCTTTGGCAAGTATCAGAGTCTTTTAATTCTTGTTTGAGGTATCTTTGCCCATTCTTCCTTACAAAAGTCTTCCAGTTCTTTGAGATTTCTGGGCTGTCTGTCACGCACTGCTCTTTTAAGGTCTATTCAGAGATTTTCAATTATATTGAGGTCAGGAGATTGTGAAGGCCATGGCAAAACCTTCAGTTTACGCCTCTTGATGTAATCCCCCGTGGATTTTGAGGTGTGTTTAGGATCATTATCCATTTGTAGAAGCCATCCTCTCTTTTACTTCAGCTTTTTCACAGATGGCATCAAGTTACCATCCAAAATTAGCTGAAATTTTATTGAATCTATTTTTCCTACTACTCATAAAATGTTCCCTGTGCCACTGGCTGCAATACAACCCCAAAGCATTATTGATCCACCCCCATGCTTAACAGTTCAACAGAGGTTCTTTTCATTAAATTCTGTGCCCTTTCTTCTCCAAACGTACCTTTGCTCATTCCGGCCAAAAAGTTATATTTTAACCTCATCGGTCCACAGAACTTGTTTCCAAATTGCATCAGGCTTGTCTATATGTTCATTTGCAAAGTTCAAACGCTGATTTTTGTGGTGAGGACATAGAAGAGGTTTTCTTCTGATGACTCTTCAATGAACACCATATTTGTACAAGTATCTTTAAAGTGCAATAATGTGCCACAACTCCAGTGTCTGCCAGATCTTTCTGGAGGGATCGTGCAGTCAAACGTGGGTTTTGAATTGCTTTTCTCACAATCCTGCGAGCTGTTCTGTCTGATATTTTTCTTGGTCTTCCAGATCTTGCTTTAACTTCCATTGTTTCCGATGACTGCCATTTTTTAATTACATTCCGAACAGAGAATATTGAAATCTGAAAACGCTTTGCTATTTTCTTATAGCCTTCTCCAGCTTTGTGAGCGTCAACTATTTTCAGTTTCAATTTTCTAGACAACTGCTTAGAAGAACCCATGGTGCTGATTGTTGGTAGTGTTGCTCACGAATATTCGTATTGCGAATATTCGGCTCGAATATGGCATATTCGAGTATTCGCGATATATTCCGAATTTCGCGGTGAATATTCGCTATTTCGAATATTCGTATTTTTTCAATTTTTTTTTAGAACAGATCACATCCTAGAGATCCCCATCGACGTCTAAAAGCATTGCTGGTATGATTAGAGACCTTGGGCCGAGTAGCTGCAGCAATCATTTTATATTGCCGAAAAATCGCAATGCAATTATTCGGCAATAGCGATATCGCGCGATTATTTTCAAGAAATTTGCAATATTGTTTTTAGCTAAAATAACACATATATTCGATTTCAGAGTGTTACTGTCGAAATTCCGCAATCAATTTCTCATTCGCATTTTTGCGAAATTACGATAAAATATCAAGAATATTCAGAGTGCTCCTTCCGCATTTGCCGAATATTCGCAATTATTTTGTATTGTAATATATCAAGAATATTCTGAGCCAATCAGAGTGCTCCTTCTGCATTTGCCGAATATTCGCAATTATTTTGTATTGTAATATATCACGAATATTCTGAGCCAATCAGAGTGCTCCTTCCGCATTTGCCGAATATTCGCAATTATTTTGTATTGTAATATATCACGAATATTCTGAGCCAATCAGAGTGCTCCATTCCGCATTTCTCGAAATTTCGCAATTATTTGGTATTATAAAATATCACGAATATTCTGAGCCAATTAGAGTGCTCCATTCCGCATTTCTCGAAATTTCGCAATCGCATTCGCATTCGCAATAGTGAAAATTCGCAATCATTTTATTTCCAAAAAATATCATATATATATATATATATATATATAAAAACATATACATAAGGTGAACTAAGTAATTGAATGTCCGGGCGTGGCCAAGATGGCGGACTGAGCGGACGTGTTCCCTGAGCTCTCCTGGAGTATGATCCGATTTTTTCTCCCCTACCTCCTGCCTGGCCCTGCTGCGGGGCTCAGCGGTGCTCTGGATGTCATACAGGGCGTTCGGGAAGCGCAGGAAGGCAAAAAAACTGAAGTTTCCTGCTTCCATCCCAGAGGATCTTACGCCGACTGCTGTCTCCCCGGCACCTACAGCGCGCCGCTGTAACATGGCGTCGCAAACGGACCACGTGGAGGGTGCTGTACCTACTGCTCCTGGTATTCCTGAAGTCATGGCGGCGATCACGATGTGTCAGGCGGCTCTGACCAACAAGATAGAGGAAGTCCAGCTGGATGTCAGTCTGATCCGGCAGGACTTCGACAAGATCAGATCGAGGGTGTCGGAGGCCGAGCGACGTGTGAGTGAGGTGGAGGACACGGTGTCGGATCACGATGCCTCTATTAGGGCCCTACAGTCGAAGGTCAAGGCACTTGAATACCGCGCGGAAGATGCAGAAAATAGGAGCCGCCGCAACAATATTCGGATAGTGGGATTGCCTGAAGGGGTGGAGGGTCGTGCCCCAGCCCTTTTCGCTGAAGAGCTCCTCCGTTCCCTGGTACCTGCGGCTCGGCTGTCTTCATACTTCGCTGTGGAGCGCGCTCACCAGGTTCCCCCTAGACCGGGGCCTGAGGGCTCGCCCCCCCCGTACGTTCATACTCCGTCTGCTGAATTTTAGGGACCGGGACGAGCTGCTGCGAGCCTCGAGGGCCACCGGAGACCTGGCATACCGCAATGGGAAGCTGCTGTTATTCCCAGACTACACCATGGAGACCCAGAGGCAGCGGCGCTCCTTTGATGCAGTTAAAGCTACCCTCCGCCGCAAGGGCATTAAGTATAGCGTCCTGTTTCCAGCTAAGCTGCGGGTTGTGGATGGAGAAACGGTACGCTTCTTTACTTCGCCGAGAGATGCCTCTGCTTGGGTGGATACATTACCTTGATCTTCTGCCTTGATGGATGCCTTGTACTGCTCCCCCTAATAGGCTGGCGGGGATACGCACACACTGGTGTCTATATCGGGTAAGCTCCTATGATTCCCCCCCTGGAGAGACTGTGGGTGTAGGGGCCATGTTGCTGGACTGGGACTGTTCCTTTTTGTGATCTGCCCCGACACGGCTGGTATAGGTCACCTTGTCCATTAACTGTGTCTGCCCCTGTCTCATACACTGTTTGGACTGTTTAGCGGATGCTGCTGGGGTGGGGTGGGTTCCTCTTGCACGCCCGGGCTGTTGTTGGGGGGCCCCTCTGCTAAGTTTGCCCGCTGTCCCCGCCAGTACTTGTTTGTAACGCGTTAAGACTGTGCCCCCGCTTCGGTGGGAGAAACGGAGGACCTTTGATTTGCACTACATCACTCCAGGGGCCGGCGGGGAGAGACTTGTGCTTGCATTCCCTTTTGCCCTCTGGCTGCTGGAGGATTTTGACACTGGCTACACGCCCCCAGCCTTTGTTTTAGGCTCCTGCAATATGGGTTTTTTGGGGTTTAAGTGCTCCTCATGTTCTCGAGGTGCATGGGGTGGGGGGTGGGGGGGGGGTTGGGGGTTCCTGCCACTGTTCGGCTGGTTGGTTGTTCATGTTTTTTTTGTTAATATTTTTCTGCTGCATGTTCTCTGTTGGTTGGTATGGGTCATCACTGTATTTATGTGCTGCTAGTAGGGACTGGTTGTTGAGGTGCTGTTCTTGGTTGGGCGCCCTGCTCGGTCCTGGCGGGACTGGGGTGGAGGAATTCTCCTCCCTCTGTTGTGCTGGGCCCGACTTGGGTGCCGCCGGGGTCGGCTCTGCACTAATGTATAACCCGCCTTATGACTAATTGTCGGGTAGTGTCGTGGAATGTGCGGGGTCTTAATTCAGCGGTGAAACGCTCCTTAGTGCTTAATTACTTGAGAAAACTTCACCCGCAGGTGTGCATCCTGCAGGAGACACACTTGATGGGCTCCCGAGTTCTGAGTCTGAGGAGGGCATGGGTCGGTGCGCACTATCATGCACCCTACTCTAATTATGCCAGGGGCGTTAGCATTCTTGTGCATAGGTCCCTTCCCTTCCAGCTTCTAGATGTGAAGCTGGACCCGGGAGGCAGATATGTGCTCCTGCATGCTTTGATTGCTGCGATTCCTTTTGTGCTGGTGGGGGTGTATCTGCCCCCCCCCGACGGATCTGGACATCCTTCATTCCCTTATGCAACTGGTTACTATGTATAATGTGGACAATGTGCTTATCATGGGGGACTTTAACTTGGTTGTGTCCAGGGATCTGGACAGGCTTCGTGCCTCTGGCCCTCGGCAGCATGGACTTGCTGACTGGGCATCTGCCTTTCATATGACGGATGTCTGGCGTCAGGTGCATCCTTCCACCAGGGGGTATACCTGCCTCTCGAGCACTTACCGGACCATGTCTCGTATTGATCTGGCGTTTGCCTCGCCTGGTCTGTTACGCAGGGTGGTCGATGCCGAGATACTCTCTAGGGGTATATTGGATCATGCCCCCTTGTCTGTCACTATCCAGCTTTCACGAGAGGTGGGGGTGCGGCTCCTGAGGCTGTCCAAATATTGGATAATGGACCCGAACATTCAGGAGGAGATGCCTGAAGCCTTGTGTACATACTGGCTGGACAATGAGGGCTCTGTGGGACCCCTGGTCGGGTGGGATGCCTTCAAGGCCAGGTTAAGGGGTGATTTTATGGCTCGGGTTGCGGTGCGTAAGCGAGGATCTATGCAGTCTCTGAGGGAGCTCGAGGAACGGGCTAGGATCCGGGAAGCCGAATATGTTCGCTTTCCTGATTCTGACCATTATGTGCCCTGGCAGGTTGCCCTTAGGGACCTGTCCCTGCTTAGAGTGGACCTTACCAAGAAATCCTTGCTAGAAAGTGCCCAAAGAGTTTTTGAGTATGGGGATAAGAACGGCAGGCTGCTGGCTTGGCTTGCCAAGGGGCAGAGGCCGATGACACATGTTAGCAGGCTGAGGGACGGTGCTGGAGGGATGCTTACGTCCCCTATGGATATTGGGGCCCGGTTTCTGGAGTTTTACCGGGATCTATACTCCTCTAGAGTACGGTACATTAACTCTGAACTGCTCCAGTATCTTGACCGGGTCTCTCTCCCTTCCTTGACCGCTGCACAGAGTGCTCAGTTGGACTCTGATGTTACGTTGGAGGAAGTGCAGGTGGCTCTGAGTTCCATGCAATCCGGGAAGACCCCTGGACCTGATGGTATTCCTGTCGAGTTCTACTCGGTGTTCCAGGAGCTTATTGCTCCTAGACTTACCTCTATACTGCAGAGCTCCTTCTCTGCGGCGTCCTTGCCGGATTCGATGTCAGAGGCCGTAATTGTGCTGGTGCCCAAACCTGGCAAGGACCCTGAGGAGTGTGGCTCCTACAGGCCTATCTCCCTGATTAATGCGGATGCGAAACTCCTCGCAAAAATCTTAGCTAATAGGCTAGTGGCAGTGATTGAGTCGCTGGTTCAGGTGGACCAGACAGGATTTATGCCGGGGAAGGGCACCGACATTAACATCCGTCGGTTGTTCCTGAACCTGTCTGCGTCTCATAGCAATGGGGGGACTAGAGTGGTGGCCTCTCTCGATGCTGAGAAGGCCTTCGACTCCGTGGAGTGGGGGTACTTGTGGGAGGTGTTGAGGAGGTTTGGGGTGGGACCTAAATTTCTACAGTGGCTCGCAATGTTGTATAAATCTCCCAGGGCTAGGATTCGAGTGAATGACTCTCTTTCGGACTATTTTATCCTCCGGAGGGGGACCCGTCAGGGGTGCCCCTTGTCACCCAGCTTGTTCGCCCTGGCCTTAGAACCCTTGGCGGTGTTGGTCCGGGAATCGGACCGTATAGTTGGTCTCAGGGTTGGCCCTCTGGAGGAGAAGATATCTTTATATGCAGATGACACTCTCCTTTACCTCCATGACCCTGGTGATTCCTTGGCGGCTGCCTTGGAGATCTTTGACGAATTCGGTAAGTATTCTGGGATTCGTATTAACTGGTCCAAGTCAGCCCTGTTCCCGATTGATGTTAGGGCTAGGGAGGTGGCCCCGTCGACAGCGCTTCAGTGGGTGGAGGAGTTTACGTATTTAGGAATTAGGGTCTCCCGCGACCTTCGGTCCTTCGACAGGCTCAACTTGAGACCGGTGACTGATCGACTCGGGGAACGCTGTTCTCGCTGGCGGAACCTCCCGTTGAACCTTCTATGTAGAATCAACGTCTTGAAAATGATCTATTTGCCTAAACTTAATTATATTTTCAGAAACTGTCCTGTGTGGATTCCCACTTCCTTCTTTCGGAACTTGGATAGCTACATTGGATCCTTTCTGTGGCGGGGCTCCCCACCTCGGTTGGCGAGATCCACCCTTCAGCTACCTGTTAGCTTGGGGGGGCTGGCTCTCCCCAATCTGCTGGTCTACTACTGGGCGGCCGTACTGGTTACGGCACGATGGTGGTTTGAGCAGTCCAGGGCTAATGCGGCTGTGTGCCTCGAGGCGGCGATTGTAGGGTCCCTTACTGAACTGAGTAATCTGCTCTATAGAGGACCCTCTCCATACCCCGCACTGCCTGGCCCGACGAGAACTACGCTTCGGGTGTGTGGCGTGGCCAGGCGTCGCTTTTTGTCCCCGGATCACTGGTCCCCCTTTGCCCCATTGTGGGGGAATCCTGCGCTCGCCCACTTTCGCTCCTTGCCGGACCCACAGTTGTGGGCCCGCTGGGGAGTTCGGGTGCTATGAGACATTGTGGAGGGGGGATCTTTGCTGTCCTTTCAGGATTTGTCGGGCCGCTTTGGCTTGCCGCCCTGGATGTTCTTCCGGTACCTCCAGCTGCGGCATGCCTTCAGGGCTCAGTTCCCCATCCCGCCTGTGCTTCGTGCGGACGCTGTGGAGGACCTCCTGGCTCAGAGCACTTTGTCAAAGTTCTTATCCTCCTTGTACCTAACACTCCTTACCAAAGACTCCCCTAAGATGGACTCCCTTTGGAGGAAGTGGGTGGGAGATGTTCCGTCCTTGGACAGGGAGACCTGGGATGATTGCTTTGAGGATAGTTATAAATTGGTGATCTCGTCTAGGGATAAGTTAATACAAACTAAGTTCTTGCACAGGGTATACTTTACACCTCAGAGACTGCATGGGATATATCCGCAACGTTCCCCGAGCTGCCCTAGATGTTATACCTCCGAGGGTACATATATTCACATGTTCTGGTCCTGCCCCAGGCTGACGGACTTTTGGTCCGCAGTTTTTGAAACTGTTAATGTCCGCCTCCATCTTAGTCTTCCGGTTTCCCCAGAGCTGGCTCTGCTGGGGGTGCAGGATGATGAGCAGAGGCCTAGGTTCACCAAGCTGTTACTGTCGCTACTGTTTTTTTACGCCAAGAAGGCTATTCCGGTCAAATGGACATCTAGGAATCCCCCCACTTTGGGAATGTGGATGGATGCGGTCAACGCTACCCTTCCTTTATATAAAATGACGTACCTAAACAGGGGCTGTCCTTTGAAGTTTGAACGGGTGTGGGGGCCATGGATTGATCCTCTATGATAGAATTGTGCTGTTGCTGGGCTCCCCGGCCTCGCCCTGCCCCCTCCCTTTCCCTAGTTCTAGTCTAGCACTTAGTAAAATGTGAGAATGATGGTGGAACGGCTTCTATTCCTAAAGACAAAATGGCCAGCCCTGGGTTTTTGGGAAGTTGGGAACCAGTGATTTGTTCTGTAGTTTTAAAAATGGCAGACCAGAAGGTTTGCATTATTGGACATGTCCAAAATATGTGGAACATCGACCCTCTGTTTCCACATTGTCTCCAGCATAGTGGTGAAGATTGAGGGTTAAAACCGGCTATTCCTATAGGTGTTAAGTACCAACTTAGGAGTATTTTTGGGGAAAATTCCCATAAATTAACACTATTGGTGGCTACATATGTAGATGATAGTGATGTTTGCCATTGATCATGTGTGTAGGAAGACATTAAGTCTATTTACCAAGTTTTTATAGATAGGGTTTTGGTAAATATTGATTTTTGATTCAAAAGGTTATACAATAGGGAGATGCCTTTGATTGAGGTGTTGGGGTTTGTGAAATATAGACATACCCTCCATGGTAATGTAGTGGAATGGTTAGAGATGGATGCTAATAGGTGTGAGACTTGGACATAGGTGTCCATATCATTTGGGTCTAGTCCAAATTCAATATGAACTGCTCTGAAGCTCTTAAGTGATGGGCCGATCTGGATATTCTCTATTGTTGTGATACCTTTAGATATCCCGTGCTTAACTTTTAAGTTTGGGATAAATAATTGTAGACTAGAGATAGGCAGAGGAATGGGGTTGTGTTATCTATAAATGTTTTCCAAGCTTGGATAGTGGCTCTCATAGTAGGTGATATTCTGATGGGGACCTGGGGCATGAATCTGCTTGCTAATAATAATTCATGTAGGTTAGTAGACATGTCCATTCGCTTTCGTTAGAATGCATTTTCGTCCGAAAATCAGTTTTTTTCGTTATCGTTTTAACAAATGATAACGAAACAAAAACCGAAACATCCGACATAAAAAATGCTTTATTTTCGTTTTCGTCGTGGTAAAAATTCGATAGAGAGATTCGACATTATAGGGAAAAGATTTGACATTATAGAGAAAAGATTTGACACTATAGAAATAATAGATTTGACATTACAGAGATTTCGATTTATGAGAAAATAGATTGAACATTATTACTAGTCATACAACATTAGAATTCTTGTAGGCGGAATATTCAAACGGAAATGTACGATTTGACGTAAAGATTCGACGTTCCGTCGAAAATTCTATTGACCATTCGACAGAAACCAAGTATTATTGGATTTTCGGACGAAAGCTATTCCCCAACGAAAAAGAAAATAAATCAAAACGATTTTCGGGAGTAACTAAATACATTTATTTTTCAAACGAAAAAAACAAAACAAAATATTCCAGTCTGCACATGTCTATAGATTAGTATTAGAACATTGGTAGTTCTCTAGTTCATACAATCTTGATGATTGGTTTTGTGGGAACCACGGTCTCACCTGTGCTAAAGTAGCAGCTACATAGTAGTCCTTAAGTAGGACATGTCCTACTCCTCCCACTCTCCCTGATTTAATCAGTTTTTTGAAAGTGCATCTAGCTTTCTTCTCTTGCCACATGTATTTGTTTATGATAGATTGGGCTTTAGAGAAGAACGTTTTGGGGACTGGGATGGGGAGGTTTCTGAATAAGTAAATAAATTGGGGTAGTAAGATAATTTTGAAAGCAGCCAATCTTCCAGACCAGGTCAGTTCTGTCTTAGTTATATTGTGTAGTTTGGAGTCAAGTTTATTGAGAGCGGGTATATCGTTTGCGTCAATCAGTTGGTCTAGGCTCTTTGTCAGTGTTTTGCCTAGGTATTTTATTCCTTTAGGACTCCAACTATATGGATATTGCATTTCAAGCTTAATTTTTATAGAAGCATCTATTCCTAAACCTAATATGTGAGATTTGCTTTCGTTGACAATATAATAATATATACGATTGAACAGATCTATAGCTTCATGTGCCGCAGCCAGGGAAGAATCCACTTCTGTCATAATCATATTAATGTCGTCAGTGAATAAGCTGATGGAGTGTACACTGTCACCTGCTGGGAAACCTTTAATATCAGGATGATTTCTAATGTAAATAGCTAAGGGTTCCATTAAAAGGTTGCAAATTAAGGGAGTTAATGAACACCCTTGCCGTGTTTCATTTGATATGGTAAATGGGAAAGATAAAATGCCAGACAAATATACTTGAGCTGACGACTTGGAATATAAAGCCATAATATTACCAACAAAGCCAAATGATTCCAATACACTGGCCAAATATAGCCAGTGTATACGGTCAAAGGCCTTCTGTGCATCTAATGTCAGGAGCAGAGAAGGCTTTCTCTGCATCTCTGCCATGGGAATAATATTCATAAGACTTCGGGTAGCGCCCAAAGTTTTCCTATCTTTAGTAAAACCCGTTTCAGTCAGGGTAAATGAGTGTGAATGAGTATGGGTAATACAGTATGTTAACAAGACGCAAGGCTAATAATTTTACATATCATTTTAAATCTATATTTAATAGCAAAATTGGTCTACAATTTGAAGAGGTATTGGGTTCCTTCCCTGGCTTCGGCAAAGTTACAATCAGTGCTTCTAACATTTTAGGTGGGAAAGAGGCAGAGAGAGCGGCGGAGAGAGGGAATAGGGGAGAGGGGATAGAAGGGCCACAAGTTCCTTGTAATATTCCTCATTGAAGCCATTAGGGCCAGGTAATTTGTTTGGAGGGATTGATTTAATGGTTTTGTAAATCAGTTTTAGTGAATGGTAAATAGAGAGTGGAGCTGGTCCGGTGACCATTTTGGTATGGATAATGTTGCTAGAAATATGTTGATTGCTTCTAGGGTTGGCTGGTAGGTTGTTGGGTAATTTTTCAAGTTATATAGAGATATGTAATAGTAACAAACGGTGTATGCTATTTTTTGGGGGTGGTATGTCCATTTGCTTAGTTCCTGGATAAATTACGTAAAGTATTTTAGTTCTATATCTACTGTATGTCCTCTAATATTCTGTGCTAAACGTTTGCCAGCTATATTACTATTCACATAATAAATCATCTTTAATCTCCTAGATCAGTGGTTATCAACCCTGTCCTCAGGGCCCACTAACAGGCCAGATTTTATGTATTACCTTGGGGAGATGCAGACTAGAATACTGCAATCACCGAGCAGCAAATGATATCACCTGTGATGTATTTCAGTTATTTTGCAAACCTGGCCTGTTAGTGGGCCCTGAGGAAAGGGTCGATGACCACTGTCCTAGATGATTTTTCAAAGGTTTCTAGTAAAACTAGTCTAAGATCATATCTGAGTTGCGTTAACCACTTAAGGACCGAACCTCTTTCTGAGATGTGTTGTTTACAAGTTAAAAACTATTTTTTTTTGCTAGAAAATACCTTAGAACTCCCAAACATTATAAAAAAATTTTGCAATACTTTATGTCACACCGTATTTGCGCAGCGGTCTTACAAGCGCAATTTTTTTTATAAAAAAATAAGACAACAGTAAAGTTAGCCCAATTTTTTTGATATTGTGAAAGATAAGGTTATGCCGAGTAAAGTGATACCCAACATGTCACGCTTAAAAATTTCTCTCGCTCGTGGAAGGGTGACAAAGTATTACCCTTAAAAATCTCCATATGCGATGTTTAAAAAATGCTATAGGTTGCATGTTTTGAGTTACAGAGGAGGTATAGGACTAGAATCATTGCTCTTGCTCTACCGATTGTGGTGCTACCTCACATGTGTGATTTGAACACCGTTTTCATATGCGGGCGCTGCTCACGTATGCGTTCGCTTCTGCACATGAGCTTGGCAGGACGGGCCGTTTTAAAAATTATATTTATTTTTTCATTATTTATTTTACCTTTTATTTTAATTTTTTACACTGTTCTTTAAAAAATAAAATTGTGTCACTTTTATTCATATTACAAGGAATGTAAACATCCCTTGTAATAGAAAAAAGCATGACAGGTCCTACTAAATATGAGATCTGGGGTTAAAAAGACCTCTGATCTCATATTTACACTTAAATGCAATAATAACAAAAAAAAACACAATTGTCATTTAAAAAAAAAAGTGCCTTAAGAGCTATGGGCGGAAGTGACGTTTTGACATCGCTTCCGCCTCGCTAAGGGCAGGACATGATCGCCTCTGACGGCTCCGGTAAGTGGCGGAGGGCACAAAGGGTGTTTGGACAGGGTTAACTCAGAATCAAGCTGCATGAAAGGGTTGCCATAGGAAGACAATGTGAGGCAATGGCAGGTAAATATCCTCATACAAGGAAGCAAAAAGACTTTGACAGCACACAAATTCATGCTGATGAAAAGGCTGTGACCAGAATAATTTACACCCTAGACTCCATGCTGAATCTTTTTGACACACACCAAAATGGCATTGTTTGTATTAGCTCTGGGACAGTTGCAGCTGAAGAAACCATGAGAGATTTGCTCACAGCTTCAGAAAAAGGGAGAAAACGCTGTCAAAGAGTTTATGAACCAAAGACTGTTATCACCATCATTTGACATATTTTGTCCCATCAAAACACAAAAAATTGAAGACCTTTTAGTGACCAAGCAGGCAAGGAAGTGATTCTGCATGCCGACAAGAATCTAATAGTTATTCTCCAGATTACTCATAGGTAAAAGTAGAAAGATAGACATGTGAGGAATTCTGTTCTGCTCTTTGGGAACTATCTTATATTCTTTAACTAGTGCTGATGGTTTGCTTGCTAAAACAAACAAGTCAGCTCTTCTGTTGGAAACCAAATGTGGAGACTGTTTAGTTGACAAAGTTCCGGCTCATGGAGCTATTTTCTTTGATGGCATGGCAGTCAATTAAGCCATTTGGTTCAAATCAAGTACCTTCGGAGAGATAGCAGAGACAACTGTGCAAGGATAGACTTTGTAATTGACCTGTATCCTGAAATGAGTATTACAAATCTAGAATGATCACATAGAACTGGTAGTGGTACACAACAGGTAAAACTTTATCAGATGGAACAAACAAAGAGGCACTGGCCAAATTGCTCTATGTTTTTTGGCGAGATGCTGATCTTACAACTGTGGGTAAAAACTTAAGCTTGTGCAAAGCACATGGAGACCTGTGTCACTGCGTGACTGTAATGGAGGATTTACAAACTCTTAGTGGAGTTGAAGATCTGACATGTGAGTGAGTGATGCCTCAAGACGTCCAGAACCTTCAGAAGAGGTGGGTCTTATGTGATCATGAGGAATGTGACACCAGGGCAGGGCCGATCCTAGGCAGGGTGCACAGGGTGCTTTGCACCCAGGGGCCTGCAGAGGTGGGGGCGCTGAGGTGCCAGTGTTCTCCTCTGCCTCCTTCTCTCCTTGTTTGTGCCCATCCAGAACTAGTGTTCGGAGCATAGGCGTGTGTCCATCAAGAACTGATGTGTGAGCATAGGGCAGCACTTTCATCCTGGCAGTGCTTGGGGGAGGGGCCACTCCTCTACCTGACACAAGGGTTCTAGTTCTCAGTGGCTGCTGAGTGCTGATGTGCAGGAATGAATTCCTCACACTGGGAGTCTTGGATCCCGCACTGTCTCCACCAACTCCAGTTCCAACTCCCCTCCCATCTCTATCTCGAGCTGCACACAGAGAGAACTGAGGTGAGCCACAGTGTTCAGTGTGCTGTGTGCTGGGGGATGGCATGCCCAGAATCCCTTTAAAAGTGCTCTGGGCTGCCCCTGCTCATTTATAGATTGCATAGGACTCACTTTACCGTCATTTACCAGGTACATTTAACCCCCAATAGCGGCCAAATAAAGGATTCAAAGGCGCCAGTGCCGAAGCGCTTTGCAGGCACTAACCATTGATTTCAATGGGCAGGGGCGCTTTATGAGCGGTGTATACACCACTCCTAAAGAGCCTCAAAGAAGCTACTTGCAGGAATTTTTTGACAACCTGCCAGCGCACCGCCCCAGTGTGAAAGCACTTGGGCTCCCACATTGGGATTACAGATGAGGCTTTTTTCAGTCACTATTTTTAACGCTAAAGCGCCTGAAAAATGCCTCCAGTGTGAAAGGGGTCTAATGGACTCACCATTACAAACACTGTAATAGGGCAAACTACCAAGCAGTCATAATTAGACATTCTCTAAAAGGTATAATGTGTGCCCCGTCACCCATTGCCAATGGATGGCACCTCAAGGATGGAAAGTTAACAGTGACCTGGATGACTAGAAATCCTGCCCCTGAAAGTGTGTTGCAGGTAGTCCACTGCAGTCACAAGCAAGGCAAATGTGAGACTGGAAAATGTTCCTGTATGTCTGCAAGACTGTCTTGTACCGATTTGTGTCAGTGCAAAAATTGTGCAAATGTTTCGCAAGAAAGAGCTACACTGGATGATAGCTCTGATGACAGTGATATGGATGAGACTGATGAGTAAAGACACTGTTTCATATTGAAAGGATTTTTGAGTTGTAATGAATCTATTTTAGAATTCTCAATTTTTGTCATTGTGACAGAACCCACTGTCACTGCGTGTTTTGAAAGGGACTGTGGGCTGGCCTCTTCCCCACAGATTATGGCCCAGAAGAGACTGGAGACATAGGGACAAGCTGGCATTGAGATAATGTAATGTAATGCTACATCCCTTCTCCCCACCCCTCTTGTTAGGGTGTCTAATTGTGTTGGTAAATGGCACATAGACAATGGTCTGGACTGGAGACATCTCTCTGCAGGGGATGTGTATTGTGAGGCTGCCTGCTTACCATAATCTCTTTATGTTTATCTGTAGTTTCTGTTTCAATGTACAAGTGTTCAGTTTCCATTGGTTGTTCCTTGTCCCCTACCCTCTATGGCAAAGCTAAGGGGAGTGACCCTAACTGTGTGTAAAAGTGTATGTTTTGTATTTAATAAACAGTTTATGCTCTGCATGTTTAACCCTCAACACCTGTGTGGATTGTCTCGTGATTGAGGGGTTAAGGGCTCGTTATGGCGAATCTGCAGGGTGCGTTTGGAGGACAGGAGACACAGGTCTGGCGGATGTGCCCACCTGGGGTATGCGAGATCCGTCACAGTCATTATTTGGCATTTAGGTGGGGGTGGGGTTGCATTTTGAGTCATTTCAGCCAGCTTGTGGCAAAGTGTGCTGTTTTTTTACTTTTTTTTGATTGCACAATGCCTACTAACAATGTTGATAAATACAACATGTCAGTTTTTTTATACATTTACAATGTGTATGTTACATTTTGCCTGGTGCCAATCTGTGAAGTTCAAGCATATTTTCTACAACTTTTCCATATTTCATGGTCTACATTTCAATCTTGAGTATACTAATGCACCAATACCTGTCTCAAATGCTACACACATGTGTAAATGACAGTTTGAGAAACCTGTATTTTGCATTGCTAAAATGAATAGAAATAAACTTACAAACAAAACCAACACCGTAAGATTTTCAGAGTTACATACATTTATGGACTATGACAACAAACTGCAGGGTATTTTATGGAGAACTTTTAACATAAAGTCCATAGGGGTGTTGTCTATGCAAAAAAAAAAAAAATGCATTTAAAAAGTAGTGCCCAAGTGTAGGTATGAAAATCATTTTCTAGCCACTTTCTCTTTCACCTTATGGCCTACTGCTGGTTTAAATGATTTGGGAATGGCAATTATTAGGGCTTTAAGAGATTATCTCTGTTTCTGTGTCAGGGCTTTTTTATTTATAGTTTCAAAATATTATTTAAATGTTATATTTTATATCTATATATTGTAATACCCATGTGCCCTACTGGTAGTCAGCCACAATCTTTGAGCTACTTCCAGTATTGACACTGTGATCAGTGTGCCTTTGATCAATAGAAATGACAAACAGATTTTAGAAGAATGTTCCAGTACAAATCTCAATGCTACAATCCAGTGTTGGACAAGCAGGCTATGACAGCTTCTATCACCACTGTAATTGCAATATCATGTTGTTTTTCACAAAAATCATAAGGGAACAATCTTATAAATTTCGTTATTAGAGTTTACAGCTCAGTACTGGTATTACTGTTGTAATGTGTGTGTACAGATGTGGGAGTCTGGCACAAGAAGGTGTATGGTTTCTGCAGGTTAATAGTCCAAACATTTGGTTAATCTCACAGTTTGCCTAGAGGAGGGACCCTACTGTAGCCCTAAAAAATGTATCGCTGTTCAACTCCCAGCATTGTGTCATGCACCAACTTGGTCAAACCTCCCCCAAAAAGAACAGCTCAGGTATTTATTGCCATATTGAGTGCATGGTGCCACCTTTTCAAAGAGCAGGGCTTCATCTAGGCAAGAAAAGTCACGCCATCACAGCCACACATTATTATATCATAAGTGGGGACGCCAACTCATATATGGCAAGATGTTGCTTCAAATATGTAACGTCTTGAGAAAGATGTTTTTGATATTCCTCCACTGCGAAACCTGTGAGTGCCTTTAAACTAGCTTTGACTTCAAATGTGTATGTATCTTTTTAACTCTCCTTATGAAGATAATCCTAAACTTAAATGAATAAATTACCCTTTGCAAGTATTTTTTGGGGGATAATGACATTCAATAACCCTTAGCAGATTTTATTTTTAGTAAAGTGAAAGTAATAGACTTCTTTTGTTATTGAGGAATCTGCACTTTACGTATTAAGGGGTTGATTTACTAAAACTGGAGAGTGCTAAATGTGGTGCAGCTGTGCATGGTGGCCAATCGGCTTCTAACTTAAAGTGGAGCTCCACCCTCTTTTTCAACTTTAAAGCATTTGTTTTTTATACTGCCCCCTTAAATTGAATTGGTGTGTCTTTTTTTTTTATTTGAAAAACTCACTGTGCTGTGCAGATGAGTTTATTTTTCTCGGCCGCGGCCGCAGCGGCATTGCCCCGTCAATGAGTGCTGCGTTGCCTCCTGGGAGATGTTTGTCATCAACCCCAGGAGGTCCTGGCCGCGTAGCATCGCGTGATTCCCCCCCCCCCCCCCCGCGAATGAAAAAAAAAAACACTGTCGCCACGGGTTAAACATTGTGCAGTGACTGACACAGACAGACTACAGTGCCCGAGTGGAGCAGGTAGTGGCTTGGCGGGGGTGGGGGAGAGTGCAAGCTGCTCCCCTGTCAGTCGGCACATCTGGGACCGGCGCGGCGCAATGATCCTCTTCTCTCATGTCATGTCTGATAAGTGTAGGGCAGCGGCCGTCAGCCGAGCAGAGAAGCCGCCTCCCCCTTCTCCTTTATGTCTATACAGTGCTGTGCATGCAGGAGAAGGGGGGAGGCGGCTTCTCTGCTCGGCTGACGGCCGCTGCCCTACACTTATCAGACATGACATGAGAGAAGAGGATCATTGCGCCGCGCCGATCCCAGATGTGCCGACTGACAGGGGAGCAGCTTGCACTCTCCCCCACCCCCGCCAAGCCACTAAGTCCCCCCCACCCCCGCCAAGCCACTAAGTCCCCCCCACCCCCGCCAAGCCACTAAGTCCCCCCCACCCCCGCCAAGCCTCTACCTCGGGCTCTCTGACTGATACATTGTGGGTCTAAATGGGGGGGTCTGTATTGTAGCAAGGGGGGTTTGTATTGTAGGGGGGTCTTCACTGTAGCGGGGGTCTGTATTGTAGGAAGGGGGGTCTGTATTGTAGGAAGGGGGGGGGGTCTTCACTGTAGCGGGGGTCTGTATTGTAGCAAGGGGGGGGTTCACTGTAGCGGGGGTCTGTATTGTAGTAAGGGAGGTCTTCACTGTAGCTGGGGTCTGTATTGTAGGAAGGGGGTCTTCACTGTAGTGGGGGTCTGTATTGTAGGAAGGGGGGGCTGTACTGTAGGAAGGGGGGGTCTTTACTGTAGCGGGGGTCTGAATTGTAGGAAGGGGGGTCTGAATTGTAGGAAGGGGGGTCATGTATTGTAGGAAGGGGGGTCTTCACTGTAGTGGGGGTCTGTATTGTAGAAAGGGGGGTCTGTACTGTAGAGGGGTCTGAGTAACAATTAGGGGGCCCAGAACTGTTAAGGGGGGTGCCTGTGTAACATACAGGCGTCTAGAGGTGCAGGGTGCTGTGTAATGTAAAGGGGTCCAAAGGTGCAGGGTGCTGTGTAATGTAAAGGGGTCCAGTGATGCAGGGTGCAGTGTAATGTAAAGGGGGTCCAGAGGTGCAGGGTGCAGTGTAACGTAAAGGGATCCAGAGTGCTGTGTAATGTAAAGGGGTCCAGAGGTACAAGGGCTGTGTAATGTGCTGGGGCGATGCGATTTGGTGGCAGTGTGATGTGATGTGCTGGGGCGATGTGATGCAATTTGGCAAGGGGGGGGGGGTGCTGCGATGGAGGAGATGTGATTTCGCGGGGGCAATGCGATGTGCTGGCTGGGGCGATGCAATTTTGTGGGTATTGTGATGCAATTGGGCGGGGGGTCTATGCGATGTGGGAATATTTACTAAATGTTGTGCTGCGATCGGTGCGGTGTGCTGTGCTGTGATCGGTGCATTGTGCTGTGCTGTGATCGGTAAGCTGTGATCGGTGCGCTGTGATCGATGCGCTGTGATCGTGCATTGTGATCGGTGTGCTGTGATCGGTGCGTTGTGCTGTGCTGTGATCGGTGTGTTGTGCTGTGCTGTGATCGGTGTGTTGTGCTGTGCTGTGATCGGTGTGCTGTGATCGGTGTGCTGTGATCGGTGTGCTGTGATCGGTGCGCTGTGATCGGTGCGCTGTGATCGGTGTGCTGTGCTGTGATCGGTGCGCTGTGATCGGTGCGCTGTGATCGGTGCGCTGTGATCGGTGCGCTGTGATCGGTGCGCTGTGATCGGTGCGCTGTGCTGTGATCGGTGCGCTGTGATCGGTGTGCTGTGCTGTGATTGGTGCGCTGTGATTGGTGCGCTGTGATCGGTGCGCTGTGATCGGTGCGCTGTGATCGTTGCGCTGTGATCGGTGCGCTGTGATCGGTGCGCTGTGATCGGTGCGCTGTGATCGGTGCGCTGTGATCGGTGTGCTGTGCTGTGATTGGTGCGCTGTGATTGGTGCGCTGTGATCGGTGCGCTGTGATCGGTGCGCTGTGATCGGTGCGCTGTGATCGGTGCGCTGTGCTGTGATCGGTGTGCTGTGCTGTGATCGGTGTGCTGTGCTGTGATCGGTGCGCTGTGCTGTGATCGGTGCGCTGTGATCGGTGCGCTGTGATCGGTGCGCTGTGATCGGTGCGCTGTGATCGGTGCGCTGTGATTGGTGCGCTGTGATCGGTGTGCTGTGCTGTGATCGGTGCGCTGTGATCGGTGCGCTGTGATCGGTGCGCTGTGATCGGTGCGCTGTGATCGGTGCGCTGTGCTGTGATCGGTGCGCTGTGCTGTGATCGGTGTGCTGTGCTGTGATCGGTGTGCTGTGCTGTGATCGGTGCGCTGTGATCGGTGCGCTGTGATCGGTGCGCTGTGATTGGTGCGCTGTGATTGGTGCGCTGTGATTGGTGCGCTGTGATCGGTGCATTGTGCGGTGTGCTGTGCTGTGATCGGTGTACTGTGATCGGTGCGTTGTGCTGTGATCGGTGCGCTGTGATCGGTGCGCTGTGATTGGTGCGCTGTGATTGGTGCGCTGTGATTGGTGCATTGTGCGGTGTGCTGTGCTGTGATCGGTGTACTGTGATCGGTGCGTTGTGCTGTGATCGGTGCGTTGTGCTGTGATCGGTGCGCTGTGATTGGTGCGCTGTGATTGGTGCGCTGTGATCGGTGCATTGTGCGGTGTGCTGTGATCGGTGTACTGTGATCGGTGCGTTGTGCTGTGCTGTGATCGGTGTGCTGTAATCAGTGCGCTGTGATCGGTGCGCTGTGAGGTGCGCTGTGATCTGTGCATTGTGCGGTGTGCTGTGATCGATGCGCTGTGATCGGTGCATTGTGCGGTGTGCTGTGATCGGTGCGCTGTGATCGGTGCGCTGTGATCGGTGCGCTGTGATCGGTGCGCTGTGATCGGTGCGCTGTGATCGGTGCGCTGTGATTGGTGCGCTGTGATCGGTGCATTGTGCGGTGTGCTGTGATCGGTGTACTGTGATCGGTGCGTTGTGCTGTGCTGTGATCGGTGTGCTGTAATCAGTGCGCTGTGATCGGTGCGCTGTGAGGTGCGCTGTGATCTGTGCATTGTGCGGTGTGCTGTGATCGATGCGCTGTGATCGGTGCATTGTGCGGTGTGCTGTGATCGGTGCGCTGTGATCGGTGTGCTGTGCTGTGATCGGTGCGCTGTGATCGGTGCGCTGTGATCGGTGCGCTGTGATCGATGCGCTGTGATCGGTGCATTGTGCGGTGTGCTGTGATCGGTGCCCTGTGATCGGTGTGCTGTGCTGTGATCGGTGCGCTGTGATCGGTGCGCTGTGATCGGTGCGCTGTGATCGGTGCGCTGTGATCGGTGCGCTGTGATCGGTGTGCTGTGCTGTGATCGGTGCGCTGTGATCGGTGTGCTGTGATCGGTGTGCTGTGCTGTGATCGGTGTGCTGTGCTGTGATCGGTGTGCTGTGCTGTGATCGGTGCGCTGTGATCGGTGCGCTGTGCTGTGATCGGTGCGCTGTGATCGGTGCGCTGTGATCGGTGCGCTGTGATCGGTGCGCTGTGATCGGTGCGCTGTGATTGGTGCGCTGTGATTGGTGCGCTGTGATTGGTGCGCTGTGATTGGTGCGCTGTGATCGGTGCATTGTGCGGTGTGCTGTGCTGTGATCGGTGTACTGTGATCGGTGCGTTGTGCTGTGATCGGTGCGCTGTGATTGGTGCGCTGTGATCGGTGCATTGTGCGGTGTGCTGTGATCGGTGTACTGTGATCGGTGCGTTGTGCTGTGCTGTGATCGGTGTGCTGTAATCAGTGCGCTGTGATCGGTGCGCTGTGAGGTGCGCTGTGATCTGTGCATTGTGCGGTGTGCTGTGATCGATGCGCTGTGATCGGTGCATTGTGCGGTGTGCTGTGATCGGTGTGCTGTGATCGGTGCGTTGTGCTGTGCTCGGTGCGCTGTGATCGGTGCACTGTGCTGTGATCATTGCGCTGTGAGGTGTGCTGTGATCGTCGCACTGTGATCGTCGCGCTGTGATCGGTGTGCTGTGATCGGGGCGTTGTGGTGCGCTGTGATCGGCGCGCTGTGATCGGTGTGGTGTGCGGTGCAGATATATCTACATAACAAATTATTTAGTATATTTCCTGGTGCCTGGAAGGAGGAGGGGAGGAGAGATTTTGCTATTGAAACCTGATCTGTAACATATTACATTGCTTGTGCAGCACTGAGCATGTGCGAGATATGCAAAGCTGAAATCCAGGAAGTCATACAGTCTGGCTTCATGGATTCCCACACTTAAGATTGCCACGGTCAATTCCTGTTTTATAAAGTATCTAAATGCTATAACAACCTAACAAAACGGACCTCAGTTTACAGACTACCTTTACTAGAATACATTAAGCTTGTGTATTACAGGGGTATTTATATTTAAAAAGTGAAATTGTGGCCGGAACTCCACTTTAAGCTTGTTCAATTTAAGTGGTTGTAAACACTTTCCAACCACTTTTTGATAGAGGTAAGCCTATAATAAGGCACACCTGTAGTTACCCCAGATATCTCCTAAACCGGTTTAGAAGATATCCCCTGTATCTGCATGTGTCGACATTATCAGCACATGTACACTAAAGTAATGGTACGTACGTGCCATTGCTTTAGTGAGTGTGCCATTACCGGAGGCTCCTGCATGCATGCTTGGGAGTGACGTCATCACTGCTCCGGCCAATCACAGCGTGGGATACCCGGAAGTAACTCCGGAAGCGATGTCTTCAGCCGGAGTGGGATACGAGGATCGCTGTGGGGGCTTCGATCTAAGGTAAGTAATACATAATGAGCTAGTATGCTATGCATACTAGCTCATTATGCCTTTGTCTTGCAGGTTGTTGTTTGTTTGTTTTTTGTTCGTGGGTTTACAGCAACTTTAGGATTTCACAAAAAAAATAAAAAAGGAAAGCTGATTGGTTTCTATGTAGAGCTACACCAGGTTTTGCACGCTACAGGTTTAGTAAATCAATCCCATAACGTCTAGTAAAAAAGCAAAAGAAAGGGGTTAAGTATTAGAGAAAAAAAACACATATGCAGCTACTTATTCTGCCACTGATCCCTGGGCTTAACACCTGGAGTTTGACTTCAGTCTTATATTACAAGACTTTATTTTTTTCCTAGAACAGATTTACTTTCAAACATTTTGAAAGTTCTTGTACAGTGGATGTTAGTAATGTGGGTGGTCAATGGCAAGAGATTTCTCGAAAAACAACAGCAAGAGGCTTTCACTTTCCTTATTATGTCTTTTTTACCCACTGTACTTATATCTTAAATGTCCAGCGTGGTTCTTTGTACCATTGGCCTACAATCTATTTTTCTGTCAGCTCTGTTTATTCTGAAGCAAATCATCAACAGATCTAAAGGGGGAGTTTCTTTTGAAAATCGATATGTGTTATTATTATCTCTTCTTGCTGACATTTCCTATGAACTGTCTATGTGGCACTGCATTTGTGACTGGGTTACAGAACAGAAAATTGTTTTCTTGGATTAGATCTTTCACAGCAAACATATCTGGTCAAGTGGTTTTGGCAGCGTTGTCAGTTCTTGATTCAAAATATTTTCATTGTCCATTCGAAGAGAAATAGCTGTGCAAGGACTTCAAATGCTGCTTGTAGGTACATGAGGCACACATCTTTACCATTTCTTCTCTTTACTTTTTACAGTTTAAATAGTCTGTGCACTGACACTGTAGTGCTTATTCACTAACAGAACAGATCATATTCACTTTGCAAAGCTTAGCAAATAATTATCTATTTTTGTTCATAAGAAATAATAGTTTTATGCAGGGCTGGTGCTAATGCTAGGCAAACTAGACAGCTGCCTAGGGTGCCCTGCTGCCTAAGGGCGCCAGGCCACTGGTGTATCTACTCTCTTCTCTCTGAAGCAAGCAACTAAGTCTCAGCATCAGCAGGCAGACGCCGCTCTGTTCGCATATAGTGTCAGAGGCACAGCGGTGGTGGAGAACTGTGTCTGTGTCTTTACTCCCGAATGAATGGAAGCAAGAAAACATTCATTAATGGGCGCTGGTAGGCTGCATTTGATGGGCGCTGGTAAGGCTGCATTGATGGGCGCTGGTAAAGGGTGCATTGATGGGTGCTGGTGATGCTGCATTGATGGGCGCTGGTGACCCTGCATTTGATGGGCGCTGGTGACACTGCATTTGATGGGCGCTGGTGACAATGCATTTGATGGGCGCTGGTGACACTGCATTTGATGGGCGCTGGTGAGGCTGCATTTGATGGATGCTTGTGAGGCTGCATTGATGGATGCTGGTGAGGCTTCATTGATGGGTGCTGGTGAGAATGCATTAATGAGTGCTTGTGAGGCTGCATTAATGGGTGCGTGCGAGGCTGCATTTGATGGGAGTTTCATTAAAAAGGTGGGGTATACATGAGCAGGGCAAAGAGGGTGGAGTCAGGGAGGGGAGGCACAATGAGGTTTCGCCTAGGGTGTAAAAAATCCTTGGACCAGCCCTGGTTTTATGCACATAAGTAAAAGAGTTCGAGGGATCCCCCGAAGTGGGGCTTTGAAGGCAACAAGAATTTATAATGTTTTATACAAAATATATGATTTTATTTATAAATAACAAGGTATCAAAAAACACAAAAGTTAAAAGAAACAATGAATATACAACTTATAAATGATCCACGTGGTAAGTACCAGGCCCTACGCGTTTCGGGTATTCCCTTCTTCAGGGGCCGAAGTCTGTATGGGATCTAGTAAATTTATGCAAAAAAAACACAAAATAAGAAAAGAATATACAGGAGGCAAAATACATATACAAATACAATGATTCAAATCCATACCAATCAAGATGCTTTTAAAGTTGCAGATCATTGGGAAGGTGTATCAACCATGGCGTGGAGATTTCCAAGATGGAAAGGAATAGGAAGACCTGGGTGCTGTGTTTTACTCGGCCAACCTGGACCAAAAATTGTCACAAAACAATATACTGTCCTATAAATAAAGGACAGTATATGAAAAACTTTTTATATATGAGTATCTTGTGGTTGGCTACAATAACAGGAAACACAAGAGCAAAAAACAAAAGAATATCAGAAAGCACATACCAGAAATTAAGGAGTGCAGATAGTAGTCAAGCCTTAAAAGTTGCGGGCGGGCATAGGCACTGAAAATCTGTATATAATAGTACAGAAAGTAATCAGAAAGGATAGCCGTAATTAGGGCCAAGAAAGCACATTAATTAGACCTAGGTACTCACATGTAAACAGGAGCAGCGTAGCAAGCCTTCTGCCAATGTCAGGCTTGTAAGGAAAGGAGGACGTTTAAATATGGTGGGACGGTAGGCAGGTGTAAGAGGTGGGCGTGATTTGGTGACGTGGCGTCACACAATAGGTCCATGAATCAAAGTCGCAATGATGCAGATCGCGTCATGTAAGGGCATAGAGTCAGGGCGGAAGTAGGGTATATAATCACCGCCGCCCGGACATCCGCAAATGAAATTGTGATGATGCGGATCGCGTCGTAGGAAACGAGGAGTAAGGGCGGAAGTGGGAGATGTAAACACCGCCGCCCAAGAAAAGACCAATGTCAGGGCATAAGCCCCGTCAGCTCGCCACGCAGATCATGTGCGTGGTGGGCGGGGCTGGTATAACAGCAGTCATGGGACATCAGGGCGGAAGTCAAGAGTGTAGTCACCGCCGCCCAGGGGCCCGGAAAGAAAGATTCAATGACGCTGATCGCGTCATAGAAAGCGGAGTAAGGGCAAAAACAAGGAACATAATCACCACTGCCCAGCGTCGTGACGTAAGCCCCGACAGCAAACCATGCAGATCATCTGCGTGGTAGGCGGGGCCAACATAGCGTCCGTAACAACGTCTTATAGGAATATATTAATGAACCAAAGAAACAAAGATAACATGGTAACAAAAGTCACGCCAAGGCATGGCTGACTGTAAATGAAAAGAAGGGGATAGAATTCAAAAACCTTATATTAGGCGCATGACAGCGCTAGTAAGCTGCATATGAGGTCGCCGCTGCCTAAATACACCAACGGAAGACGGGGCCAAAAGGGTTTTTAAAGGAGAAATAAAAAAAAAAAAAGGGAGAAAACTAAAATGGTTATGGTATGCCTATAAATAAACGCCCATGGAGAGGCTACAAGGTAAAGGCTAATTGGACTACAATATAATAATTTTGTAAAAAGTAAGAATGTATAAGGGATATGTATTGATGTAAAAAGACCACACATATCTAATTAGAGATAGTGGGCTGGCAGTGAGGTCCAGGGAAGGAGTGGAGAGGACAGAAAATGTGTCATTTACATCTCCTTCACGGCGCAAATATAGACCCAAGGGCTGTCTACACTAAGAAAATTGTGTGACAGCCAGGTCAAGAATAAGCCGTCCCCTCGAAAAGGGGCGGCTTACGTGCGCCGGGCCGAGTGAACACAGAAGCTCCAGTAATCAGATCCACGCCAAGGGAGAAAGACCAGCAATGAAATGCACAGGCAAAAGGTAAATCCAAAAGAATAAAATAAACAGGGACGGCACAATGATAATTATATATCAAATATATCAAAAACACATACAGTACAATATACATGTTTAATACATATGTAAGTGGATGAGGGCAAATGAAAGACAGTCGTAATAGAAAGTAGATGGAAATACATCTCAGTCCCCCTCCCATCCACCAGAGGAGAAACCCTCCAAAAAGGGCCTGAAGCTTATCTGTTCGTTGAGGCCCGGAGGAAGGCTGGCTTCAAGGTCAGCAATCCAACGGGTCTCATGCTGTAGTAGGGTTTTATTCCAGTCTCCACCTCTAGGGTTGGGATGCACCCTATCTAGAATCAGGAATTTAACCCCAGGAAAATGACCATCATGTGGCGCCCTAGTGGTAGATCTGGATTGGCAGTGCGCATAGCATGTAGATGTCGGGAAGCCCGTTTGAAAAAGGGCAGTTTGGTTTTGCCAACGTAAAACATACCACAATTGCAAGTCAACAAATACACCACACCGAGAGTTTTGCAGTACTTTACATCCTCATGTGAGTACCTAGGTCTAATTAATGTGCTTTCTTGGCCCTAATTACGGCTATCCTTTCTGATTAATTTCTGTACTATTATATACAGATTTTCAGTGCCTATGCCCGCCCGCAACTTTTAAGGCTTGACTACTATCTGCACTCCTTAATTTCTGGTATGTGCTTTCTGATATTCTTTTGTCTTTTGCTCTTGTGTTTCCTGTTATTGTAGCCAACCACAAGATACTCATATATAAAAAGTTTTTCATATACTATCCTTTATTTATAGGACAGTATATTGTTTTGTGACAATTTTTGGTCCAGGTTGGCCGAGTGAAACACAGCACCCAGGTCTTCCTATTCCTTTCCATCTTGGAAATCTCCACACCATGGTTGATACACCTTCCCAATGATCTGCAACTTTAAAAGCATCTTGATTGGTATGGATTTGAATCATTGTATTTGTATATGTATTTTGCCTCCTGTATATTCTTTTCTTATTTTGTGTTTTTTTTGCATAAATTTACTAGATCCCATACAGACTTCGGCCCCTGAAGAAGGGAATACCCGAAACGCGTAGGGCCTGGTACTTACCACGTGGATCATTTATAAGTTGTATATTCATTGTTTCTTTTAACTTTTGTGTTTTTTGATACCTTGTTATTTATAAATAAAATCATATATTTTGTATAAAACATTATAAATTCTTGTTGCCTTCAAAGCCCCACTTCGGGGGATCCCTCAAACTCTTTTTCTTTGTCTACCAGGGGTGGTGGCAACATATTTAAGATCATATACCGAAGATGTTCCCCTTATATATATGCACATAAGTAGGTATGCAAAGTTAATTGGGTATGCATAATAATAAAAAAAAAAATGATTTTTTTAGTGCATAATTGGGTATGTAAGGTGAACATTGCTTTAGCATGTTGAGTAAGTTAATAGAACATTTCATTTTCTAACTGAACATGTTCACTCTTCAGTAAATCAACCATTATGAATTATACACTATATTGTTAAAACTATTGGGACGCCTGCCTTTACACACACATGAACTTTTATGGCATCCCAGTCTTAGACTGTAGGGCTCAATATTGAGTTGGCCCACCCTTTGCAGCTATAACAACTTAAACTCTTCTGGGAAGGCTGTCCACAAGGTCTGGAGTGTGTCTATGGGAATATTTTACCATTTATGAGGTCAGACACTGATGTGAATGAGAAGGCCTGGCTCACAGTCTCTGCTCTAATTCTTCCCAAAGGTGTTCTGTCTTGTTGAAGTCAGGACTCTGTGCAGGGCATTCAAGTTCCTCCACTCCAAACTCAAGTCATGTTGGAACAGGAAGGAGCCATCCTCAAACTGTTCCCAAACTGGAGCTAGGACTCAGGGACTTAGTCCAACCCCTGAAAAACACCACACCATAATACCCCTCACCCACCTTTCAAAGGAAGGTCCATAAAGACATGGATGAGTGCGTTTGGGATGGAGGAACTTGACTGGCCTGCACAGAGTCCTGACCTCAACCTGAGCTTTGGGATGAATTAAAGTGGAGACTGCCAGCCAGGCCTTCCCGTCCAGCATCAGTGCCTGATCTCACAAATGCGCTTCTGGAAGAATAGTCAAACATTTCCATAGACACACTCTTTAACCCTGTGGACAGCATTCCCAGAATAGGTGAAGCTGTTAAAGCTGCAAAGGGTGGGCCAACTCAATATTGAACCCTACAGACTAAGATGCTATAAAATCTTCTGTGCATGTAAAGGCAGGTGTCCCAATACTTTTGACAATATAGTGTATATATATATATATATATATATATATATATATATATATATATATATATATATATATATATATATATATATATATATAAATATATATATATATATATATATATAGTAAAAATGCTTTATACACGTTTTATAACCAATAACCATCATCTAGCTTATTGTTTTCACTGGAACCCCAAATTTGGTTAATTTTTCCTATAGAAAAGATAGTACAAATAGACCAACTGAAATAGGTAAAAGAAATGCACCAAAAATTAACAGCTTTTTATTGTTTTTGTGGCCCATCAAAGAAGAACATTTTTTAATTGTTTAGCACTGCAAGGTTTACCTCTTGCTGACAATTACTTCATGGGCTACACTTTTAAATTGATGTGTTGAAAGAGCTGATATGGGTCAAAAAACAGGTCAGAAACTATTTGCAAATGCTATTTTAGTGTCAGACTAAACGTGTGATTTTAATTAGCTTAAGCATGAGATTAAACTCTTGTTGGTTTCATTTGCTACATATTTAAATGAAAGTTTGACATGAACCAGTAATGATCATTCTAATTATTTAAAAAACTATATGGGTGGTATATTCATAATTGTCACTCTCCCTAATAAACAGCAGCAAGTCTTGAGAACTAACAGTGTGTGCTATAACTAATGTAATAGTGGCATGCTACCCACCAAACTACTGTTCCACATGTCTACTAGGGATGAGCCGGACACCCCCCCCGTTCGGTTCGCACCAGAACCTGCGAACAGACCAAATGTTAGTGTGAACTTTAGAACCCCGTTAAAGTCTATGGGACTCGAACGTTTGAAATCGAAAGTGCTAATTTTAAAGGATAATATGCAAGGTATTGTTCTAAAAAGTGTTTGGGGACCTGGGTCCTGCCCCAGGGGACATGTATCAATGCAAAAAAAAAAAGTTTTAAAAACTGAAATTTTTTCATGAGCAGTGATTTTAATAATGCTTAAAGTGAAACATTACAAGTGAAATATTCCTTTCTATTTCATGCCTGGGGGGGGGGGGGGTGTATAGTATGCCTGTGAAGTAGTGCTTGTTTCCCATGCTTAGAACTGTCCCTGCACAAACTGTCATTTCTGAAGAAAAAAAAGTAATTTAAAACCACTCGTGGCTATAATGAATTGTCGGCTCCCAGGCAATACAGGGAAAATCTCCCCACTGTAATATTCACAGACATCTCCCCCACTGTAATATCCAGACATCTCCCCACTGTAATCCACAGACTTCTCCCCACTGTAATCCACAGACTTCTCCCCACTGTAATAGCCACAGACATCTCCCCCACTGTAATGTCCACAGACATCTCCCCCACTGTAATGTCCACAGACATCTCCCCCACTGTAATGTCCACAGACATCTCCCCACTATAATCCAGACATCTCCCCCACTGTAATATCCACAGACATCTCCCCCACTGTAATATCCACAGACATCTTCCCCACTGTAATATCCACAGACATCTCCACCACTGTAATATCCACAGACATCTCCACCACTGTAATATCCACAGACATCTCCACCACTGTAATATCCACAGACATCTCCCCCACTGTAATATCCACAGACATCTCCCCCACTGTAATATCCACAGACATCTCCACCACTGTAATATCCACAGACATCTCCACCACTGTAATATCCACAGACATCTCCCCCACTGTAATGTCCACAGACATCTTCCCCACTGTAATATCCACAGACATCCCCCCACTGTAATATCCACAGACATCTCCCCACCTGTAATATCCACAGACATCTCACCACCTGTAATATCCACAGACATCTCACCACCTGTAATATCCACAGACATCTCCCCACCTGTAATATCCACAGACATCTCCCCACCTGTAATATCCACAGACATCTCCCCCACTGTAATATCCACAGACATCTCCACCACTGTAATATCCACAGACATCTCCCCCACTGTAATATCCACAGACATCTCCACCACTGTAATATCCACAGACATCTCCACCACTGTAATATCCACAGACATCTCCACCACTGTAATATCCACAGACATCTCCCCCACTGTAATATCCACAGACATCTCCCCCACTGTAATATCCACAGACATCTCCCCCACTGTAATATCCACAGACATCTCCCCCACTGTAATATCCACAGACATCTCCCCCACTGTAATATCCACAGACATCTCCCCCACTGTAATATCCACAGACATCTCCCCACCTGTAATATCCACAGACATCTCCCCACCTGTAATATCCACAGACATCTCCACCACTGTAATATCCACAGACATCTCCCCCACTGTAAGATCCACAGACATCTTCCCCACTGTAATATCTACAGACATCTCCCCCACTGTAATATCCACAGACATCTCTCCCACTGTAATTTCCACATCTCCCCCACTGTAATTTCCACAGAAATCTCCCCCACTGTAATTTCCACAGAAATCTCCCCCACTGTGATATCCACAGACATCTCCCCCACTGTAATATCCACAGCCATCTCCCCCACTGTAAATTTCCACATCTCCCCCACTGTAATATCCACAGATAAAAAAATTTGATAGATCAAATTTTTTTACGATTAATTGAGGAATTAATCTTTAAATTTCCACAGCCCTAAATTTGCAGCGTGAGGGCATAGGCTCCTGGCAACACGTTGCATCACAGAGTCACATGACTTTCTAGGGTCATATTGGCAACTGTGTCCTTGGAAATTACTTAAAGGAGAAGTACAGCCAAAGCTCATTTGGCTGTATTTCTCCTGTGGAACACAGAAGTGCAGTTTGTTCTAATCTCCTGTGACCCGTTTTCAGCAGTTTCCACTGTCTGCTGATATCACAGAGCTGGTCCAGGCTCGGGAAAGATCGCAACACTGGGGTCAGGATCCATTCACATGCCTGGACCAGAACCCAGCTCAGCCTCTCAGCGATTACCTGAGAGCCTGAGCCAGCTGCTACCACCCCTTCCACAGCCCAGCACTCCAGTGAGCAAGGAGGGGACAGAGCAGAGAGCATTGACTGACAGTCAGCAGCTCTCTGCTTGGGAAGCTGTGACAACCGATCTGCGGTGTTAGACTCAGCGGGGGACAGATGCAGCATTGGTGTAGCGATCCCATTGGCTTTGAGTAAATAACGAAAGGAGAGCTTCTGACGGGTGCAGTACTTTTATTCTTTTGCCTCAAAGGTGTGCATTAAGGTTGAACATTACAGAGGTTAATGTTTTTACTCCTTAACCACTTCAATACCGGGCTTTTATACACACCTCCATACCGGGCCTATTCTGGCACTTCTCTCCTACATGTACAAATCAGCATTTTTTTGCTAGAAAATTACGCAGTACCCCCAAACATTATATATGTTTTTTTTAGCAGACACCCTAGGGAATAAAACACGGTCATTGCAACGTTTTTTCTTGCACGGTATTTGCGCAATAATTTTTCGAACGCCTTTTTTGGGGAAAAAATTGTTTCATGAATTAAAAAAATAACAAAACAGTAAAGTTAGCCCAATTTTTTTGTAAAATATGAAAGATTAGGTTACACTGAGTAAATAGATACCTAACATGTCACGCTTTAAAATTGCGCACACTCATGGAATGGCGCCAAACTTCGGTACTTAAAAATCTCCATAGGCAAGGCTTTGACATTTTTTACAGGTTACCAGTTTAGATTTACAGAGGAGATCTAGTGCTAGAATTGTTGCTGCACGCGACAATACCTCACATATGTGGTTTAAACGGCGTTTACATATGTCAGCGGGACTTGCGTGTGCGTTCGCTTCTGCGCGCGAGCTACCGGGGACAGGGGCGTTTTCATTTTTTTTATTATTATATATTTTTTACATATTTATGTATTTTTTTACACTTTTTTTTTATTACTTTTATTCCTATTACAAGGAATGTAAACATCCCTTGTAATAGGAATGTGTTATGATCGTTCTTATGTTGTGCAGAATCGCCGGCACAAGAGATGGATATCTGGATGATGCCTCTCGCTGCAGGCAACTTTCAGATATCCCCCAGCAAAGTCCAGGACAACATATGACGTCCACTCTGGATGGGAGAGACACTTTGTGGACGTCATATGACGGTGGCTGGTATTGAAGGGGTTAAACACCTTAAGCACCATTTTCACAGTAAAAACTGTAAAATGACATACAATATATTAGTTTACAGAGATCACCAAAAAGGGGGTTACAAAAGAATTACAAATGTGCAGTTACAAAGTGGTGTTCCATTATCTACACACATATATCTAAATGAACATTAAACGCTTAAGGACCGTCTCCTGCATATTTACGTCGGCAGAGTGGTGGCACGGACAGGCAGAGGTACATACAGGTACCACGACCCTGTCGCTTTCTCCATGAGCCCGACTGTCGTTCCAGTGTACTCGATCACCACAGGGATACCCGCGATCATCTCACGGAGAGATAGAGTGGGGAGATGCTTGTGTAAACAAGCTTCTCCCCGCTCTGCCTAATGACAATGATCTCCACTCTGTGTAATCGGAGTGGAGATTAGTGTCATGTAACACACAGCCCACCCCCCTACAGTAAGAAGCACTCCCTAGGAAACACTTAATCCTACAACGCCACCTACTGTTTAACCCCTTCACTGCCAGTGTAATTTTCACAGTAATCAGTGCATTTCTATAGCACTCATCGCTATAAAAATGACAATGGTCCCAAAAATGTGTGTAAAGTGTCTGATGTGTCCGCCATAATGTCGCAGTCATGATAAAAAACGCTGATAGCCACTATTACTAGTAAAAAAATAATAATAAATGTATTGAATTTTTTTTTAAATTGTCACTCTATTTTTGTTAAAACAGAAAGGTGGTCAGATACCACCAAAAGAAAGCTCTATTTGTGGGGAAAAAAAGGACGTCAATTTTTCTTGGGAGCCACGTCGCATGACCACGCAATCGTTAGTTAAAGCGAAGCAGTGCCGGATCGCAAAAAGGGGCCTGGTCCTTTAGCAACAAAATGGTCCGGGGATGAAGTGGTTAAACATCTAAAGAAACATGACCATATGTTCAAACATGTGGATTGTGGATTGTCTACAGCATATCTTTTAACTAACAGCATGGACTCAATTTATGCCTAAAAACATATATACTGACAATGACAATGCACCTTTACTGAATACCTTGCTCTGCTTGCCAAGGGGTGCAAACTTTAAACTTTAGAAAACTTCCATAAACTATCACCTTCCCACAAAGTAATACTGGCTTGCCTGTGAATGCTGGAACAATGAGGGCCTCCATTCTCCAAAACTAGAGGAAGGAGGAAGTGTCTGATGATTAAAAAATTCCCCGGGGAACAAAAGTAAGGCAATAAAGGTTCCACCTGTGCTGAACAAAGATTTAAAACGAAAGGCGGATAGTTACAATCAGTTTAACCCACGTAAGTATAAATCTGCAACAACCCCAAACCCCATACTTGTCTTTTAATACACACAACTTCTTGGGGTCATCAGTCACAGAAGGCAAAGAGGAATAGATGTTTCCTGAGTTCCTCCTTCCCCATGATACCAGGCTTCCTGCAGGAACGGGAAAGCCTGGGAAACATGGCGGAAGATGCCAACCCTGCAAGAGGAAATGGGGTGTTGCCCCTTTGGGGGCCTCGTAAAAGTGATTGGACTCTCTAGAGCTACCCAATCGTTTTCATATGAAAGCCCTTTCGCCAGCCTTTAAACCCAGCATCAAGCTCACACCTGTAGCAGAAGCTGGGAGCTTGATTTAACCTCTTGTCTACCATGTAGCCATACCTTGGTAGACAAGTGGTTAAAGAACTTTGGGGCCATAAAACACGTAAAGCTCAATAGGAGCTCTTGTACTTTTTCCAGCTACAAGCTTCAAGCAACAATACTCTCACATGTGAACAGGCACAACTGAAGACCGTGGGATTTGTGGATGTTGAGCATTTTGGAGCTTCATGCTACAAAACACTTAGTTGTGCACAGGGTCTGAGGAGTTTAGAGGTCAGTCACAAAGTTAATGCAGTAAATAAGGAAATCAGAAACCATTTCAGATGTCTGCAGTTAATCGAAATGTGATTGGTTTCTGGGAGTTACTAAACATGTTTTTTTTTTATAAACACAAAGTAAGTTTAATCTGTGATTTATGGCAGACACTTCAGGAAAACTAAATGTTTTGTGACCCTTGACTGTCCATAGTCTCAGTTACATCAAGTGTTGCTGACGTTCTCTAGTCACAATATTTACACTTTTATAGGCCATAATTACACAACCCCAAGCCTCTCATCTTTGCAAAAAACAAGCGCAGTTTCATGTTTTGTAAGCTGGATATAAATGTTTGACTGTTGTCTTGTGTAAATGTTAACCAGTAAAACAACAAAGCAAAAGCAGCATCCTGGTGTCTGTCCCAAAATAACAATTGGTAATTGAGAGGTTCCACTTCAGGTTTAGGCGGGATTTACCAAGTGTGACTATAGCTCTTTTTTCCAATGTACACCCTAGAGTATAATCCTTTTGTTTATTATATATAATTGTCCTACAAAGCTGTGTTTAAAAAAGAACTCCAGGAAACAGGGTTTATATCTAAACTTCCCTCCCCTTTAAGATTTTGAGAAACAACAGCTGTCCCTGCGTGAAAACATTTGCAGAATCCCTGGGATACCTGGGATGGTCTGTTATCACAAACAGCACCTGACGCATACAAAAAAACAAAGAAATTCCAGCATCACTTGGTTCTCTACAGACATGAACTTCTGTTTTAGTCATTATATGGTGCTGTGCAGGCAGCAAGTGTCTTCAAAAAGAGCATGCAGTCTACTTGAGATATTGGAGCTACTGATATGTACTTTTTATTTTTCCCTAATGTAGCACTACCCCCGTAGGAGCTGCTGGTCTAGATTTTGGGTCTACGCTCTGCCTCTCAACCCCAGAAATTTGGCTCAAACCCTCCCTTGGCACAACTAGACCACACAATAATTGTGGAACCCACTGGCAGTTGGGAACCACAATGATATCAAACAGTAATAAAAATACAATTGAATGTTATTACCTCGCGCTGACCACCTGTTCAATAGTGTTGCTCACGAATATTCGCATTGCGAATATTCGTAATGAATATTGCATATTCGAATAAATCGAATATCACGGTAATTATTCGATATTGCGAATATTCGTATTTTTTCAAATTTATTTTTAAAACAGATCACATCCTAGTGATCTCCATCGACGTCTAAAAGCATTGCTGGTATGATTAGAGACCCTGGGCGAGTCGAGTAGCTGAGGCGATTGTTTTATGTTGCCGAATATTCGCGAATACTTTCTCTGCCCTTCTGTGTTTTGCGTATAAAAAAAAATAGCTTTAGTTTAGTCATATAAGTTTGTGTAAGTAGCGTTAGTGTTTAGTGCATATTAGTTTAGTAATCCAGGAAATGATCTCCGTTTTCGCATGTTGACGAGAATTTCGCAATCAATTTCGCATTCGCATTAGCGAAATTAAGCATTCGCATTAGCGAAATTTCGCAAAAAATTTTTTTTGATAAAATATCACGAATATTCGATATTAACGAATATTTTGCGAATATTCTTCTATATATTCGTGACATATCGCAAAATCGAATATGGCGTATTCCGCTCATCACTACTGTTCAAATAGTAATAGATAAGACTCCACACAAAATGCAGTTTAACCACTTTGCAACCGCCCTATGCCGAAAGTACGGCTACAGGGCGATTGCTTGATTCTAAGTGGCCGTTAATTAACGGCCTCTCAGAATCACGCTCCCGCGCGCCTCCTGAGGCGCGCACACGGGAACATCCGTGACCGCCGGGTCCTCCGGACCCGGCGCATCACGGATCACGGTAAATCGCCGCTGATAGCGGCGGTTTACCACGTGACCGCTCCGTCCAATGACGGAGCGATCACTTGTCAAAAAGCGGCGTCATGTGCTGACGCCGGTTCCTCCCTCCTCTCTCTGTACCGATCGGTACAGTGTGAGAGGAGAGGGGAGGGAGCGGATGGCAGCGGCAGTGCTGCGGGCTGGATCTGTGACAAATGTAGTCACAGATCCATCCATCCCTCCCTCCCTGCTCAGCCATCCCTGCTGCAATACTCTGCAATACTCGGCAATACCTCAGCTGGGCATACTCTGCAATACTCAGGCATACTCTGGCAATACTGTGGGCATACTCTGGCAATACTCTGGGCATACTCTGGGCATACTCTGGGCATACTCTGCAATACCCTGGGCATACTCTGGGCATACTCTGGCAATACTCTGGCCATACTCTGGCAATACTCTGGCAATACTCTGGGCATACTCTGGGCATACTCTGGGCATACTCTGCAATACCCTGGGCATACTCTGGCAATACTCTGGGCATACTCTGGCAATACTCTGGGCAATACTCTGGCAATACTCTGGGCATACTCTGGGCATACTCCGGGCAATCCGGGCAATACTCCGGGCAATACTCTGGGCATACTCTGGGCATACTCTGGCAATACTCTGGGCATACTCTGGCAATACTCTGGGCATACTCTGGCAATACTCTGGGCATATTCCGTAATACTCTGGGCAATACTCTGGGCAATACTCTGGGCAATACTCTGGCAATACTCTGGCAATACTCCGCAATACTCTGGGCAATACTCTGGCAATACTCTGGCAATACTCTGGGCATACTCCGCAATACTCTGGGCATACTTAGCAATACTCTGGGCATACAGCGCCCCTGTCCCCGCGAGCTCGCATGCAGAAGCGAACGCATACGCAAGTCCCGCCCACATATAAAAACGGTGTTCAAACCACACATGTGAGGTATCTTTATATAATGTTTTGGTGTTCTATGTATTTTTCTAGCAAATAAATGATGATTTTTACATGTAGGAGAGAAATGTCAGAATTGGCCTGGGTGCTCCCTGCATGTTGGGCCTCTGTATGTGGCCGCACTGTGTAAAAGTCTCACACATGGGGTATCGCCATACTTGGGAGGAATAGCAGAATGTGTTTTGTGGTGTAATTTGTGGTATGCATATGCTGTGTGTGAAAAATAACCTAATAATATGAAAATTTGATGAAAAAAAAAAATCTTGATTTTGCAAAGAATTGTGGGAAAAAATTACAACTTTAAAAAACTCACCAGGCCTCTTTCTAAATACCTTGGAATGTCTTCTTTCCAAAAAGGGGTCATTTGGGGGGTATTTGTACTTTTCTGGCATGTTAGGGTCCCAAGAAATGAGAGAGGCTGTCAGTACATCAGGTGTGATGAAATTGATCAATGTTCAGTAATTGGTACCGTAGCTTGTAGACCCTATAACTTTCACCCAGACTAAATAATATCCAACATTTTTTATTTTTTTTACCAAAGATATGTAGCAGTATACATTTTAGGCCAAATTTATGAAGAAAAATTACTTTTTTGCAAAATTTTATATTTATAGAAATGAAGAAAAATTATTATTTTTGCAAAATTTTGTTTTTTTCATTTATAGCAAAAAAAATAAAAACCGAAAATGCAGAGGTGATGAAATACCACCAAAAGAAAGCTCTATTTGTGGGAAAAAAAAGGACAAAAATTTCATTTGGTTATAGTGTTGTATGACTGAGTTATTGTCATTCAAACTGTGAGAGCACCGAAAGCTGAAAATTGGTCTGGTTATTAAGGGTGTTTAAGTGCCCAGTGGTCAAGTGGTTAACCAAGAAGTGTTTACTTAGTAGCGAAAAGAACAAAACAGAGTTAAACAGCAACAGTTGACTTGTTACAGTGCCCTGAAAGAGTCAATGATAAGATTAAGAACAGGTTTAAACAGAAATATCACAGACCAATATACAGACCTGTGTAACGCGGTGGAGGGGTTTCCCCAATACAGTACTATCAGCACTGGAGTACCTCTCCACTAGGCCTCACCCAGCTCTCTAGAACAGCAATATTGTACAAAATAGGTATAAAATGATTACTCTATGTATATGAGTCTAGAACCCTTTAGCTCCCCCTAGCGGGCAGTTCTTGGACACGTGTCCTACAATGATAATTTAATTAGTCAGACTGAGTCTTGTAATCGTTCCTTTCCGGTTAACTAAAGTCTTCGCTAGCATTAGTCGTGGCACGTTAACAACTTGTAATCCAATAGGGATAAACAAAATGAAAAACGAACATTCAAAGTAAATATGGAGTGCTGGCGACACAGGCGCCAATTCCTTTAATGCACATGTTGTGTTAACCTCCAAACAACAATGGTGAGTCTATGAGATCCACCTTCCAGCGATACAGTTATCATATCGTTGGGCAGGTGCTCTTCTCACCCAATGAGGCCTTGTCTCTCTGGTATGCTCCGTCTGTAGTGTCCGGTTCTCGGCCTCTTCGCAACTGACAGTCTCTGGTCTTCCATGCAGCCGTCACAAAGTGCTGGTGGGCAGGAGACACTGGTTTCCCTGGAACGTAGGCCAAATACTGCATCAAGGATCCCCTGTCAGGGTGGGCGATCCTCGCTGGCAACTGTAGGCCCAGGCTTCTGAGGCCTAGGCTTCCTTGAAGCAGGCCTCAGCACAGGCTTCCTGCTTGCTAGAAGAGAGAGAATGTACGCCTCCCCTTCCTTTTAAGTAGCTTTTCCCAGAAGGCTGTGCATGATGCAATGCACTTTGGGTAGCACAGTTGCACTGTGGGCATCGTAGTCTGTTAAACATCACTTCGCTTTTTTACTAAAATAAATGAAAATTCACTTTAAAATGTAAGCATTCATTATCTGTGCTTTAGTAAATCAATTTAATTTGCAGGTTATTATTCAGCTAAGTTCCACTGTCTCTCAGTGGCACAGTAGGGTATAGGCACGGAGGTATAGGTACCAAGTGTAGTTCCCCAAATTAAAGCCTAGATGTCACCATAGTTATGGTTGAGAATTCTGTAGTAAAGAATAGGCAGTGTAGTGTAGTACCTAGGTATCTGCCAGGCCCTGAGGATTCTGATGCCGCGTACACACGATCACTTTTTGGCATGAAAAAAAAAAAAAAAATTTCAGCATGTCCAAAAAATAACGTTTTTCCAACTTCATCATTAAAAACGATGTTGACCACACACCATCGTTTTTGAAAAATGATGAACAAAGCGCGGTGGGGTGACGTACAACACATACAACGGCACTCTAAAGGGGAAGTTCTATTCGACTTTGGGCTGCTTTTAGCTGATTCCTTGTTAGTAAAAGACGATTCACGTTTTTTTGTCTGTTACAGCGTGATGAATGTGCTTACTTACTTAGCCCACACACGATAATTTTTTACAACACAAAAAACAAAATTTTCAAAAGACAAAAAACGATGTGAAGCCCACACACGATCATTTTCAATTACATTTTTAAAAATGTCATTTTATTTCATCACAAAAAACGACCGTGTGTATGCGGAATTAGGGTTCCTAGAGTTCAGAGGTTTCTAAAGTAGCGGGTTGGGCATACCATAAATAGGAAGTGTCAGCCCTGCCCCTGCCAGTGTGGGGCATCTTGTATAGAGGATTCTGCATAAATAGTTCGGTGGCAATCCACCTGGGGGTTGGTCATGGGAAGCAGTGCAAGGACCAAGGCATGCAATAAGGCCCTAGACACGCAACCTTTCGAATGTATCACCCAATTTTTCAAATGTAATCTCTAGATTTAACACTCAGGCCTCGTACACACGAGGCAATCTATCTGTTCAAATCGTTCGTCGGACCGACCAATTTGAACACATCTGTCTGCTGGCATTTTGGTTTGCTCGCGTGTACACACGAGCAAACCAAATTCCCCGCCAGCAGACAGCGCGCTGACGTGTCGGTGACGTGGTGGTGACGTTGATGCCGCCACGTCACCGCACCAGGAAGTAAAACACTTCCGCGCATGCGTCAAAATCATTCGGCGCGTGTGCGAGAAGACATGTCTGCTGGTTAGCATACTAACCAGCAGACATGTCGGGCGGACGGGTTCCCAGCCGTCAGATTTCAAAGCATGCTTTGCTTTGAAATCTGTCGGGTGGCCAAATCCGTCTGTTTGCCCGTACACACGATCGAATCTGTCTGCTGAAACGGTCTAGCAGACCGTTTCCAGCAGACAGATTTGATCGTGTGTACGAGGCCTCAAGCTCAATTCGAACTAATGCTAGCATAAAAAAATGACTCCTTATTACCTTGAAAAATAAATGGCAAGCCTGGCTATCTCATCCTAGAGCTTCTAAATACTTAAAAGACTGTAACCTTTAATAGTAACAGTGAGTGAGTTGTTATAACTTTCATTAGATTATGAGATTCCAATGTAGTTCATTATTTATCACTACGTTCCTTAAACCTTGTTGATAATATTAAATTGTTGGTCATGTTTTCTCATGTCTTGTTTCTGCTGAAGCTGCCACTGCAGCTCCACAAACATTTTTTTTTCAGCCTGCCCCATCCAGGTTTCATACTCCTCCTCCCCAATGGGAACAGGTTGTTCACCCAAGAAGATTCTCATATCAATAACCTACCCTAGAAAAATTGTTAGCCTGATTTCACTTGGTCATTAAGTCTTACAACGAAGTGGAAAAGCCTACAGTGGCTCAAATTGGTGCCCCCTTCTAGTCAACCTGCAGTCTTCTCAGAACGTACATCTGAATTAAAGGGTCACTAAAGGAAAACCATTTTTTGGCTGAAATGACTGTTTAAAGGGTATAGATATAAGAGAGACATACAAGTTAACTGATTCCTTTTAAAAATGATTAAAAATAGATACAAATCAATCATATAATCAACCTACAGTTCTAGTTTCGTTTTTGCTGTTATTTCCTGTCTCTATGATGTACAGAGCCAGAGAGCCAATAGAAGGCAGTGATGGTTTGTCTAAAACCCCTTAGCACCAACCCAGTTACAGTGATAAAGCTCCCAGCACTGTGGTTATAAGGAAACAGACAACCAGGAAGTGTGGAGATCAGAGCAGAATTACAGCAACATCAAAGCAAAAATGAACAATGAGGACATGAAAACAGCACTGCAGTAAGGTAAAGGAAGCTATTTAGCAAAAAAAAATTCCTTTAGTGACCTTTTAATCTGTAGCCATACGACATGAAGTCTATATAAAATTGACTTTTAACTACTATCATGTATTTAATCACATGATGTTTCTGACATGCTGAGTCTTTATTTATTTTTTGCACTCAGTGTTTGCTGCACCTTGCTGTAGTGTCCAACAATAGTCAGCCAGCTACTGTTTTTCCATTGTGGCAATGAAACCTTTCATCATGTTAATCACTGACACACCTATATTTTTGAAAAAGAAGTTTATGTTTGAATGCTGAATACCAATCTTCAATTATATGTTGCACTTCATAGTCTTGTATGCTGTAATAAGTTTTACAACCAGCTGAATGTATTTTGGTACTCTGTATTTGGCAAGAAAACTCTCAACAACTTTCCTGAATGCTTTCCAGGCAATTTTCTCTCCCACTAACAGAACTTCAAACGGCTTGTCAATGATGACGTATCTAATCTGTGGACCAACAAAATGTCCTCCTTAATTTTGGAATTTGTTATTCTTGGAAACATCTGTCTCAAATAACAAAAAATCACCTTTCTTGTTCATCACTTTCACAAAATGCTTAATCAGTCTGAGTTTTATATGAAATCCATAAACATTTTTTTTTTGGGTCAACAAGTGATGTATGTGCCAAGTGGACTATTTCTTTTTAATGTAATGTTACTCTCTTGAACAGCAGTTCCATTTATAAATTTAACATCAGTACTTGGTATATCCGAGCTGTATTCCAAGGAATAGAGACACTACTTTTAGGTCTCCACCGATATTCCAGTTCCATGTTTTTAGAAACTGAGTTCCAGGTGCTACTATCTGTAAAATTCCTCACTTAGGAGTGTAGAAGATCACAGCTGGACTGTGCTGCTGTCCAATAGCATAGAATTGAATGCTGAAAAGCTAGAGGCAACAAAGGCTGACAGCATTCAGGGGCTGAAGTAGGTGACTGTATAAGTATCTGCAATAATCTACAGTCAATGCCCAATGAACTCACTGGTGATTTATTCACAATATGATTTCCAAATCAAATATATGGTTTAAAAAATGTACATGGTCCATGTGACATAGTTGCAACATTACCACGCTAACTCTAGAGTAGGGATGAGCTCCGCGTTCGATACGAATGTATGTTCGACTCGAACATTGTCTGTTCGTACGTTCGACGAAATTCTAACAAAATGGGTCGTTCGCGCCAAATTCGAGTGTTGTGCAACAGCCCATAATTCACTGCGGCATTGCACGCTGATGATTGGCCAAACATGCACTATGACCCTGCATGCTTGGCCAATTACAGCGCGCAAAAATTGGAGAGCCATAATTGGCCAAAGCCAGGGTGGCTTTGGCCAATTATGGCTCAGGGCTTTAGCACACGCCCCTCACTATATAAGGCCGCCTGCTGGGCAGCCTTGTGTAGTGTGTTGCGGTTGTTAATGAGAGCAGTCAGAGAGACAGAGAGATAGTCTTTTTAGATAGCTAGATAGAGCAAACAGGCAGGCAGGCTAGTCAGTTTAGCTATTTACAGTGTAGAGGATATATATACATCCCTAGGAGTTGTACATATATTTATACACTGTATAGCTTAGCTAGATCAGCTATTCCTAATTTACTGGCAGGCAGGTGATTGTGCTATTTAAAGACGTTATTAAAGATATAGACACCCAGCAGGTACAATATTTAAAGGAATTTTTCATTTTTTTTATTTTTTATCTAAGCATCATTAAAATCACTGCTCCTGGAGCAGTGATTTTAATAATGTTTAAATAAAATAAAAAAATCCCTAATTGCCATGATTGTAATATGCTGTGTGTTGAATGTTCCCTTTTCTCCCCATGCATGTTGTTAAGGTTTCCATGTTAATTTTGTTGGGCCTACCTGCATATTTTTACCTTCACCACTACTAACCTGTCCAGCATCATATCCTAGGGACAAACACACCATATTTTTTTTTTGGATCTCTTATTTTTGGCCTGCTCCATTGTAGTTCAACTCCCCCCCCCCCCTTAAAAAAGTTTAATGCCCCATCAGGGGGATGTGGAGTCTGATAATAAGTGGCTCTAGATTTGTGGACATAAATACTCACTACACACTAATATTTAGAAATGGTAATACTGTGATGTTGCAAAATGATGTTTTTTTCTTTTTTTTTTATAAATCTCTTTATTTAAATTTTCTCATTTTTTTTCCATACAAAAATTTTAGATCGTACATATACATTACATTCATGTTTCCCTTTAATTCAGCTAACATTGACATTTACCTTTTATACTCCAAAACCATCCATTCTATCCTTCCATCCAATACAACACATTCTACTTTCGCCCCCCCCCCCCCCCCCCACTCTTCCAACGGTGTGATTATTCCCCGATTCTCCCCTTTATCCTGACGCTGTTATAGAATTCTCTATCCAATTTGCCCATACTCTTCTATATTTCTCCCCATACTAGGTTTTTCCACTGTGCTATCGAGGGGGCCTCCAGTTTTTTCCAATTTAGCACTATTGCTTTCCTGGCATAAAACAGCAGCAGGCCTATCTGTGTTTTCCTTTCTTTTGAAATGGCATTACCCCCTATTAATCCTAAGAGACAAACCTCCACTTCTTGTTCCAACCTTACAGATGTCACTCTTGCTATCATTCTCAGAATTTCACTCCAGAATACCGCTATTTTGGGACAAAGCCAGAATATGTGCATAAAGTCTCCTGTAGCAACTACACACCTCCAACAATTCTGAGAATTGGTCGGTGATATCTTATGCAACTTGTATGGTGTATAGTGACTTCTATGTATAATTTTATATTGTATCAATTTGTCTTGAGGGGATACCAGAATCTTCAGTGGGAACCTCCATACTTCCTCCCAGTTCTCCAAACCCGGGGCTTCTCTCTTCCAATTCTCCCTTAATTTGCTCAAATCGTAAGGTGTAGTGTTTATCAAGTATCCATAGAAATTTGACATTGTCCTCTTCCCACCTTTTACCATTTGTTCTACGTCTGATTCCATCAGTTGTGGAGTCCCCTCTGGGAACTGAGCCATTAAGGCATGGCTGAGCTGCCTATAACTGAACTCATAACTCTTAGGAATATTCCAGAACTGTGATAGCTTCTTCACCCCATATTTAGCCCACGCTCCCGGAACCTGGATCGAATCTAGATGTGGTAATTCCGGGTTCCTCCACAGAGGGGTATTTGGAGATAAGTTATTTTTTTCCCCCCTCTTCCTATGACAGCTTTCCAAATTTTAACTGTTGTTCTCATGGCTGGCGTTAAATCTCTCCTAGTTTTAATACCTCTATACAGCAATCCCTGCAATGCTTCTACCGATTGGACCACTGTTTCTTCCAACATCGTGGCCGAATCATATCCGTCCGGGTTTAACCATCTCCCTGCTGTCACTAACTGTGCCGCTGTAAAATATTTATGGAAGTCTGGGAATGCTAATCCCCCCTGCCCTTCCGGTCTCATGAGTGTACTTAATTTAATTCTAGCTGGTTTATTAGCCCATATAAATGCGGAGAGCATTCCATGAATCTGTGTGAAAAAGCTTTTTGGGAGCCACTGTGGAGAATTTCTAAAGGCATATAAAAAATTGGGCAGCACCTTCATCTTCACCAAGTTTATGCGTCCTAGTAACGACAAAGGCAGTGCTGCCCAGATCCTAATCTTCCTCCCAAGCTCCTGCACCTCCGGATCTAAATTAAATTTTCGAAAATCTTCGATCTGTCTAGATATTTTAATGCCTATATATTTAAGTTCCAGTGCCCATTTCAATTGCGTATTTGGGGCAGCAGTTTTTGGTGCTCCTTTATCTATCGGAAATAATATTGACTTGCCCCAGTTTACTTTGAGCCCTGTATATGCCGAATATGCATTCAGCAATTCTAGAGCTCCTTCCAGAGATGGACCCGCATCTCTCAAGAAAAGCAACATGTCGTCAGCATACAAAGCTACCCTCTCCTCCAGCCCCCCCCCACCCGGAGTCCCTGAATATTAGGTGTGGTCCTAAGAGCCTCTGCCACTGGCTCTATTGCAATTGCAAAGAGCGCTGGAGAGAGAATGCTCTATCCTCTTTATTTGAATTTTTGAGTATGCAGTCAGATCATGCAAGTATTGTTGTGTGTTGGTTGTACAGAGGTAATTAGGTAGTGTTTTCTGTCATCAATGCTGAGGGGCATGATAGCTACACATGAAATAGTGCCTTGATGATTGCTAGCATTAATATTCTTGGTGGATGTGTTCTTATCTAGATGCCATGTATGTAGTCAACTTAAACCAATGGCTCTGCATGACACCTTTTTTTTGGGGGTACAACAATGCGGCAGAGCTGGCCAGCAATGTAGCAGCAGAAGACACTGTGTTTGTATACTGTAGTTGCTCTAAAAAGAATGTGCACATATTTTTAGAATGTCAAAGCTGAGCCTTTTTTAATTTTTGTTTTGTGTTTGTTTGACATTTTATATTCTAGACATTATTATTGAAGCACATTTTGGCTTAGAAGCCGAGGAAACATGGACTTGCTAAAGGGCAAAGAGGCGACCATGCATTTAATAAACAGTTATCGGGATACGCCCCTTCTTTGGGACAGCAGGCACCCTGATTATTTAAACACCGACAAGAGAGCGGCAGCACTTGATGAAATTGCAACATACCTGCACATTTGGGTGCCAACTTGCACGGGCGACATTGGTTAAGGATAAATTTAGTAACCTCAGGAGAGGCTACAGAAAAGTCTATAAAGAGTACAAATATAAAAGATCAGGATCAGCAGCAGATAAGACAAAGGAACCCAAGCTCTGGTACTTCAAAGAGCTCAGTTTTTTGGACGATGAACTGGATGGCCGACCTTCAGATTCAACACTTCCTTCCAGCCTTCCTTCCAGGCTTCCTCCCAGCGGAACTTCCCCGGATCCCAGGACCCCTGCAGAGTCCGCTGCGGGGCTGGCTGACATGGAGCCAGATCTGGCCAACTTCAGTGAGGTATGGTATTTTCCAACATATTTTGGTGCTGCTACTTATTTTGAATTAGTGAGTTGATCTGGTAAACAAAAAACAAACCTTGGGAAGAAAAACAAAAGTTGTGGGCCTACAAATAGGTGTCAGGGATGCCAAATGCAGGGGTCAGAAGGACAGTCTGTTTAATTAAAATGAATACTAACTAAAACAGTCTAGAGAAAGAAAATGTGTGTGATTGATTGGGCAAAATATTACAACATGTCCCTTTTTTATACACAGGAAGAAGAGACCAGCCAGGAGGTGGCAGCTCCTGAGGCCCATGTCAGCCAGGCGGAAGGGGGGAGTGGCAGCCAGGAGGAGGCTGGGCCCAGTGAGGTGCAGCAGATCCCCAGGCCCAGGCTCAGCACCATCAGCCAGGTTCCTCCCCTCCAGATGAGGCCACCAGCCGCAAGGAGGCGCAGGAGGGTGGTGCAGGACGAGAGCCTTGAGGTCATAAGGGAGGCTGCAGAAATTATGAGGGCCCCCCTCAACCCCACCGAATGCTATAGCGCATTTGTGGCCAATGAGCTCAACCAAGGGGGGGAGGAGCAAAGGAGCCTGGCAAAGGACCTCATTAATCAGGTCCTGGCCTGGGTGAAAAGGGACCAGCTGAGCAGGGACACTGTGCTATGTGACCCGGTCCGGCCTGCTCCCCATCATCATCATCCTCCTCCTGCTGCCACATCATCCCCACCTGCAAGGGTCCGTGGACGGACCCGTGGAAGTTCCGCTGCAAGGCAGCCTGGAAGGAAGTATGGAAAGAAGTCAAGAAGGTGATTCCCTGCCTTCCAGTTGATTCTCCAAAACACTGAGCTTGTTGAAGTAGCACAGCTTGGGTTTCTTTGGTCATGTGCTGCTGATTCTGATTTTTGTTCTTGACTCCTGAGGTTACTAATTTTATCCTTGATCATGTTGTAATTACCAAGTCTGCATGTATGTTGCAATCTCATCAAGTGCTGCCGTTCTGGTGATTTATAATTTCTTTTTTGTCCGGAAATAAATGGCTTTTGTATTTACTTTCAAACCTTGTCTATTGTGTTTTATACTGTGGTGAGTAAGCATTAGATATGTGCATTCCCGTTCGTACGAATGTTATTTTCGTACGAAAATGTTAATTTTCGTACCCGCGGGATAATGTGTACATACGAAAACGATAAAGCACCAAAATACGAAAATGACGGGATAACGGATGAGCCGCATAACGAACGACCGCAAATACGAACAAACGATCTGACGGGAAAAAATGACAAAACGAAAACGGCAAAATAACGAAAATGAAATCTGTATCAAGAGATTTGCATTGTGTATTTTGTTTGAATCCGTTTTGTGTTTGTTTTCAGTTGTATGTTCATTGTTCAATGACATCTATAACAAAAGAATTTCATTATGTATATTGAATGAATTCCTTTTTCTGTTTGTATTGTGTATTCAAAATTCTGAAGGCAAATCTTTTGTTATAGGTGTCATATCAACATACGAAAATAACAAAAGAAACGGGTTCAAATGCAAATCTTTTGTTTATCGTTTTTTTGAATGGCCAGAGAGTTAGGCTGGCCATACATGATACAATTTTCTGTGCAATTTTCTTTAGATTTACCTTCAACTATGTAGTGCAAGGGCCTGCCTGATTGCATACAATTGAAAGTGTTGTTTAGTTTGACCTCATATTATATGGTTTTTGGTAAATCTAAAATAAAATTGTACAAGAAAATTGAACATGTATGGCCAGCCTCAGTGACTGAAAGCAACTTCTCTTTTGTGCTGAGTAGTAAGTACACTTGTACAGTAAAGCCAAATAAACTTTTCTGTGGATTTTCATCTGAAGGGAGTTCAGTTGGCCAGACTTTTGGCCAGATCGGAAAACGATAATTTTTATGTTTGTTGTTAAAACAGTCTGACCAAGTGTATGGGGTTTAACAATAGTATTGTTAAGCCCCATACACTTGGTCAGACTGTTTTAACAACAAACATAAAAATGATCGTTTTCCGATCGTTCTCAGAAAATGTGTTCGTTTTTAAACTGCATCAGAAAACCATTTTTGGGTTCAAAAGTCTGGCCAACTGAACTCCCTTCAGATGAAAATCCACAGAAAAGTTTATTTGGCTTTACTGTACAAGTGTACTCACTACTCAGCACAAAAGAGAAGCTGCTTTCAGTCACTGAGGCTGGCCATACATGTTCAATTTTCTTGTACAATATCTTGTAGATTTACCAAAAACCATATAATATGAGGTCAAACTAAACAACACTTTCAATTGTATGCAATCAGGCAGGCCCTTGCACTACATAGTTAAAGGTAAATCTAAAGAAAATTGTACAGAAAATTGTATCATGTATGGCTGGCCAGCCTAACTCTCTGGCCATTCAAAAAAACGATAAACAAAAGATTTGCATTTGAACCCGTTTCTTTTGTTATTTTCGTATGTTGATATGACACCTATATCAAAAGATTTGCCTTCAGTATTTTGAATACACAATACAAACAGAAAAAGGAATTCATTCAATATACATAATGAAATTCTTTTGTTATAGATGTCATTGAACAATGAACATACAACTGACACTAACAAAAGAAAAGCATTCAAGATACACAGAATGCAAATTGACGAAAATTCACAATAATTATTGTCTTACAAGAAACGAACATGAATTAAACAGAATAACGAACCATCCCGCATGTACGAAAATAAAACGGTAACTAACGGAAATATGAAACGATCGGAATACGAAAAAATCGCGTTGTACGACAAACGAATGGGAACGAATGGGAAAACGGGCGTCTTACGAAAAACGAACAGACGGGCCCATACGAAACGGAACAAAAAAAACAATTTTCTGTGCACATGTCTAGTAAACATCAAACATTTGGAAAATACAATGTGTCATTTGCAAAGGACACAAACTCCTTGGGGGGGGGGCGACCTTTTGTGGTTGAACTTGGTAAACCCCAAAACAAATTAAAATAAAAAAAAGTGGGGAAAAAAAAAATTACAAAAAGTTGAAAAAATAAAGGATGAAACAACAAAAAGACATAAGTTGGAAAACAATAAAAATTATATAGAAACCAAAAGAATAAAAAAAAGAAGTTGAAAAAAAAATTATGAAACAACAAAAATGACATAAGTTGGAAAAAATATAAAAAGAGAAAAAAAATAATATGTTGCAAAGTAAAGAACAAAATATGATACGCTCTACATTAAGTAAAAATAGACATCCTAAAAATGTGGATAACGGAAAAAAATGTTGGGACATCTGGCTAGCAAACAGTGTCAAATAGAAAAAACACAAGCAAAAATGCAAGCTTTCAGTATGGGACATCGGTCAAAATAACATCAGCAAGAGAACGGGTTTCTTCTAGCAAGAAAACAAAGAACAAAAAAACGCTATAAACAGGACACTATATAGAGAGTTTAAGTGACGAATGTGCCATGTCCCAAACAAACGCAAGTTTTACCTGAACAAGTGCCCCGTCCCTCGTTTTGACTGAGCATGCGCGGGTTTTTGGTCCGATGCTTTTGTGTACTAACGAGCGGACATATCCGACGGACATGTGTCCGGCGGAAAAGTTTCAAAGCATCCAAAGTTTCAATCCGTCCAAATCTGTCCGGCGGCCCCTACAGACGAGCGGATTTTTCGGCTGAAATGGTCCGTCGGACCATTTCCAGCGAAAAAATTCCATTGTGTGTACAAGGCCTAAGATGACTCTCTTGCCCAGAATTTTATATCTATTTCATTCACTCCCAATACCGATAAAGAGAAACCATTTGAAAACTTTTCAGAGTACAAATTTGTTTGGAATAAAAAGAATCCACGTGTTTCTTCACGCTGTCTTTTTAATTTACCTAAGCAAGGTGGTCTTTGGTCTTCCGAACCTACATATTGTGGTATTACAAGGCTGCTAGATTAGCTCAACTGTCGGATATATACATCCAAGGGGATCGACCTGATTGGGTCAGTTTGGAAGAACAGGCAACTCACACATATTCGTTGGAAAATGTATTGTGGGCCACTCCTAGAAGTAGACCTTCTATTATGTCACCGACTCTGTCTCAAGCTATGGTTCTGTGGGACTCGCTTAGAAATAGCTGATTTATTCAAGGACCCTGCTTTTGCTTCTAGGGTAGATGGGGAATCCTTTAACCACTTAAGGACCGCCTACTGAACATATACGTCAGCAGAATGGCACGGCTGGGCACATCAACGTATATATACGTTGGTTTCTAGCTCCCGTGACCTGGTCCGAAGCTCCGGGACCGGGACCGCGGGAGCTGAAGAACGGGGAGAGCCGTGTGTAAACATGGCTTCCCCGTGCTTCACTGTGGCCGCAGCATCGATCACGTCATCCCTGTTATAGGGGGACGTGATCGATGATGTCACACCTACAGCCACACCCCCCTACAGTTGTAAACAGTCCATGTGAACACACATATCCTACAGCGCCCCCTTGTGGTTAACTCCCAAACTGCAACTGTCATTTTCACAGTAAACAATGCAATTTAAATGCATTTTTTGCTGTGAAAATGACAATTGTCCCAAAAATATGTCAAAATTGTCTGAAGTGTCCACCATAATGTCGCAGTCACGAAAAAAATCGCTGATCGCCGCTATTAGTAGTAAAAAAAAAAAAAATTTATAAAAATGCAATAAAACTATCCCTTATTTTGTAAACGCTATAAATTTTGCGAAAGCCAACTGATAAACGCTTATTGCATTTTTTTTTACCAAAAATAGGTAGAAGAATACATATCGGCCTAAACTCAGGAAAAAAAAATTATATATATTTTGGGGGGATATTTATTATAGCAAAAAGTAAAAAATATTGCATTTTTTTCATAACTCTATTTTTGTTTATAGCGCACAAAATAAAAACCGCAGAGGTCATCAAATACCACCAAAAGAAGGCTCTATTTGTGGGGAAAAAAGGACGCCAATTTTGTTTGGGAGCCATGTCGCACGACCGCGCAATTGTCAGTTAAAACGACGCAGTGCCGAATCGCAAAAAGGGGCAAGGTCCTTTAGCAGCATTTTGGTCCGGGTCTTAAGTGGTTAAATGGTGGCGTGACAAGGGGGTGTACCGCATTGGACGTTTTTTCTCACAGTCGGGTCCCCTTTCCGAAAAATATTTTAAGGATAATTTAGATCTTCCACCCTCTGAAAGGTCAGGGTTTTCTCGAATTTATGATTTTACTCAAAAACTTTGGTTAGATAAGGTTGTAACAGGATATATGACTCCTTATGAAAATACATGTGACCAGGCCTTGGGGAGTAGGGGAGGAATTTCTGTAATATATAAATCACTTGCTGCTAATGATCACAAATTACCTCATATGATAGCTTGGGAGAGGGATCTTCAGGTTGATTGGGGTGTCAAGGGGTTGGTTCTATGATTCATACATGGTGGAACTGTCCAAAGATAAGTGGATTCTGGAATAAAGTATTTCATATTATAAGACGAACCACAGGTTGTAATAACATCAGTCTCCAGCGATTGCTTTGCTGAATGGACTTATACCACAGGCTCATAAGTTTACCAGAAGACTAATATTATTTATCCTAATAGGAGCCAGAATTTCTATAGCAGCTGCTTGGAAAAAACCGACAGTCTCGATATTATATATGAAAAGGAAAGTCACATGGATAATGGAACAAGAAAAAGGATTGTCTTAGGCCGCGTACAGACGAGGGAGACATGTCCGCTGAACATGTCCGACGGACCGTTTCCAGCGGACATGTCTCCTCGGATATTTGGTCTGATGGCGTGTACACACCATCGGACCAAAATCCCCTCAGACGGATAATGCGGTGACGTGGCGGTGACGTTGACGCCGCCACGTCACCAATCCAGGAAGTAAAATACTTCCACGCATGCGTCGAATCCATTCGACGCATGCGGGAGATTTATGTCCGCTGGTTAGGCGTACTAACCAGCGGACATGTCCTACGGACAGGTTTCCAGCGGACAAATTTCAAAGCATGCTTTGAAATTTGTCCGCTGGAAAAACATGTCCGCTAGGTCGTATACACGATCGGATATGTCCGCTGAAACTGGTCGGCGGACCAGTGCAGCGGACATGTTCAATCGTGTGTACGCGGCCTTACTGTTAGATAAGGATAATCACAGTTTAATGAGATTTGGGAACCATGGTTGAAGTACTTAGGAATCTCAAATACCTTATAAATATGGAAACACAATTTGCTACTTACGGCTGAATAAATTTGGCAGGTAGGCTATCTATTCTTCTTTCTCTTTACTCTTTCATCTCCACCTACTTTTTCTTTTCCTTTCTCTTTTTCTTCCATTCTCTTTCTCTTTTTTTTATCTTTTTCTCTTTTGGTTTCTTAAATTTTTTCTATTATATAAATAACACAAGGAACTTTGTTTATATGAAAGTGTTATTTAGGAGGGGCGTGTGCGGGCTCTAGCAGGACAGTCATGTCAGCCTAGTGCTCCGCTTCATGAGGAAAGAAAGCCGCAGATAACTCGCTTCCTAACTGGTCACAACTGGACAAAAACCCGGTCATTAACTACAGGAAGGTGAGGGGAACATTTTAATGTATAATGGTGCTGGGTGGCTCAAGAAATAGAGCTAAAACGACACTTGTCACCAGCGTGCAGCAGACCAAAGGCTCAGTTAAGGCGCCAGTCACCTCAGAGAGGCTCCCCTCAGGTAAGGGGAAGAAACAAACAGCTAAAACAGCCAAATCCATGGCTTCTCTGACTAACCTCACCTCAGATAGTGAGGATGAAGATACGGCTGCTATTTCACAAACTGTACCACAAGACAACACCGTTTCTGCGGGATTAATTAATCAATTTGAAAAAATGCTCCGCAAAGCATTAAAGCAGACATCTGACCAGATTACCTCAAATCTCACCAAGGAGATTAGGGAATTGGGTACTCGTACAGAAGCACTGGAAACTAAAGTGGAGGACATTGAAACCTACACCCATGAATGCCTAACAGATATAGACTCCCTAAAAGAAGAGAACCTAATGCTACAGAGCAGATTAGAAGAATTTGAAAACCGTGCCAGGAGATCTAACTTAAGATTTAGGGGCATCCCAGAGTCTGTGGTGGACCTTCAGTCCACCATAATGGCTCTATGTCAGGAACTACTTCCAGGCATTGCAGTGGAACGTTTGGAGATGGACAGAATACATAGGGCACTCTCCCCTAAAAATGTAGATGGCCCCCCCAGACATATAATAGCGAAGTTCCATTTCTACAAAACCAAGGAGCAAATTTTGGCGACAGCAAGGGAGAAAGGGATCCTGTCTTTCCAAGGCTACAATTATCAAATTTTTGCAGACATATCAAAACTAACCATTGCCAAGAGAAGAGCAATGAAACCTCTCTTGATCGAATTACAGCAGCGTAACATAAAATATCAATGGGGCTTCCCTTTCTCCCTCCGTTTCACGATTCAAGGGACCAAGATAGTCTGCAGAACACCCGACCAACTACACCAGGCCCTAGTAGACTTTAAAATCATTGATCAACCCTCCTCAGCTTCCACCTCACGCAGAAGATCAGCACCAACCTCTTCTAACAACCACTCCATCCAACAAGAACCGAATGGCGGACCCCACCAATCCACCAAGCGCGGCAGATTCGCACCACAGACCCAGGATCAAGAAGACACAATGGACTGAACTTCTCACACTGCCACTTAACTCTTCCTCTCAATTTAATTGTCTGTCAACAGGTACTGTGTTGGTCCTATTCCCCTGTAGACAATCCCACCTCTTTTTCCTTTTCTCTTTATATTAGGTCTTGACACCAGTAAAGGTGATATAAACACCTTCCTGATCAATCATTTGTTATAACCTCGGCAGAAATTAGTGCTTATGTCTTGCCCTTAGTATGAAATGTTTACTCCTAGTTGTCGCATATTACATGTCACAGGCGATTGCCTATGATGATAACCTGGTATTGCCTCTCCTTTCTGCATGGACCACTATAAACTCTTCCTCACAAATGTCCAGGTGCCCTATTGTCACTCTCGCATACTTCCGTCTAAAACACTATTTGAGGCCCTTATTTAAACCCCTGATCATATGTACTAATCTGTTGGCTATCACCTGGAGTGACCCTATGGCCTTGACAACTGAAGGGGAAAACCACGTTGCCCACATCTTCCCCCTGAATTGCATACCCTGCAAGACACTAAAAAAGGCCCTGCCAAATTCCGAGATTTTACATAGGCATAGGAATCCCTCTGCATTTAAAAATACACTTCTATATTATTGAATGCAGCTTTCTGACTCGTGGAAAAAACACGCGTCTCAACCAGTCCACCTCAGATCCCCAAACTAATATGTGGGGATTTGGGAGGGACCCTCTATCCCTTGGTGAGGGATCTTTTCCCTCACTACGGGCACACCCCGAATGCTTATTCAGTGATTTGTTGTTCAAATATGCATTAATCTACAATGTATTCTCTCTTTCATTTGAGTCTACCTATCCTGGATACTCATCTTTCCTTTCCCTCACCCCATCCGCATGGAGCGACGTGGGCCATCCCCGTCTGAGGAGGCAAGGTAAGATAAAACTTTTGGTTTGGCTGCCATGGCACCCTTAAACTTGATTTCACTTAATGTACAAGGGTTGAACATACCGCAAAAACGTACGAAGGCCTTTAGGCTCTTTCAATCCAAAAAGGCTCACATTGTCTGCCTACAGGAGACACATTTTACCCCTAACACCACTCCTAAATACTTCAACGCTGCATACCCACAAGTATATACGGCTTCAGCCCCAGTTAAGAAGAGAGGTACCCTGATTGCCTTCCACCGATCTACCCCATTTACCTTGAACACGGTACTCAGAGACCCTGAAGGTCGATACCTGATCCTAACAGGATACATCCTAGACACACCGGTAACGGTAGTATCATACTATGCCCCTAACCTTAACCCCATGCCGTTCTTATCACACCTTCTTCAAACTATCAATGCCCATAAAATGGGCTCTCTCCTAATATGCGGGGACTCGAATCAGGTTCTGCTTCCCTTTCTTGACAGATCTCCTTACGTACCACCGAAATATCAGACCAAATGGACTCTGTCCACTCTCCTGTCTAAATATAACTTAGTGGATTCCTGGAGAGAACTGAACCCCACGAAACGTAACTACACCTACTTTTCTAACCCCCACCAATCACATAGCCGGATAGACCACATATTATTGTCAATTGGAATGCTGCCAGAAGTTCTCAATTCTGTTATAATACCCATTCCCTGGTCAGATCACGATGCTGTATACACAACAATAGCATCAACTATTCCTAAAAAGACCGACCCGACCTGGTATATGCCTGATATTTTGCTCAAACATCCCTCCTACTGTCTGGAAATCGAGCAGTCCCTAAAAGATTACTTAGATCTCAATATGTCCCCAGAAATATCTGCTCTCACGCTTTGGGAAGCCCATAAACCGGTACTGAGAGGGGTAATTCAAAGACAACTTGGAATCCTCAAAAAGGCACGTAGACAATTAGCACTGAAATTGGAAACGGAATTCAACCTTGCCCACCTAGCCTTTCAAAATAACCACTCCCCCCGTGCTAAAAATCGCCTAGATAAAGCACGCCTCGAATTTGACCTATTTCTCACGGACTAGGCAAATAAAGCTTTAGACAGATCCAAGCACACATTCTACAAAACAGCTAATAAAACTGGTGTAAACCTAGCTAGGACACTTAATTCAATCAACAAATCTTATACACCAATAAAACTGAAACTAGCTAACAACGTTATCTCCAGCAACCCACTTAAAATTGTGCAGAAATTCAGTACTCATCTGAAAAAACTATATGCGGAAACGAATACATTTGACGAATCGGTAGCCGACAACTTTTTCTCGCAATTCCAATTGCCCCGAATGTCTGATTCCCAAAAGACACAACTAGATGCGCCTATTTCGCAAGAAGACATAACTAGAGCAATCAAGGAACTCAAATTAAACAAGCGGCCCGGGACCTGATGGATTCACAGCCCGATACTATAAAGCACTCTCTGAACTAATCTTCCGAGGCTCGCGGAGGCCTTCAACGACCTTTTAAAACTGAAATCATTTAGACAGGAATCACTTTTGGCCACAATCTGCATGATTCCCAAGCCACAGACAGACAATACCCTCAGTGAAAATTACCGGCCCATATCTATGCTAAATACGGATATCAAACTTCTAGGTAAAATTCTGGCGAATCGCTTAAACAACATAATTGGAACCCTGATCCATCGCGATCAGGTAGGTTTCATCCCCAACCGGCAGGCAGGAGATAATATCAGAAGGGCGAGCCTATTGGCTCACATTGCCAAGAAGAGAGGAATCCCTACTTGCTTCCTCTCTCTCGACATAAAACAGGCGTTCGACAGGATCTCTCTATCCTGGTCCTACTTGAAGTATACCCTTCAAAAATGGGGCTTTGGCCCCAACTTCATGAAATAGATCCTAGAATTATACAATAGCCCGAAGGCATATGTAAAGTATGCAGGATATAGATCGGACACCTTCTCCATTAACAGGGGCACGAGACAGGGATGTCCTCTCTCCCCCTTATTATTTGCCCTCCTCATAGAACCGCTTGCACAAAAGATCAGGTCAGACCCGACAATACTGGGCATAGAAATAGGCGGACACAAGCATAAACTATGCATGTTCGCTGACGACATCCTCCTTTTTCTTGCATCGCCCCAGGTAACAGGATCCAACCTTATGCTAATTCTTAAAAAATTTGCATCCATTTCAGGACTAGTCGTTAACCCTAAAAAATGTCTCGCACTAAGCCTTACAACATCAATAACGGATCTATTCTCTTCCAACTACCCTATTCTCCTAAAACAGATATCAAGCCTCCTGAATTCCTGGGCCCATCTACCCCTATCATGGTTTGGCAGAATCAACGCGGTCAAAATGACTATATTACCGAAATTATTATATTTATGTTCAAATATTTTTATTGAAGGTTTGTAAAAATACAAGGTAAGGCAAACATTGGTCAAATTCGGGCATAAGGCAAAGATAGATCGTGTCTAAAATAGCATGAAAGAGCATATCAAACAATTACAAATTAAGGCGATTGTAGTTTCTGCTCCATTCTCCCTCCGCGCCCCAAGTGGGGTCATGCTGCGCAGGAGGTGTCTGGAGCTAACCATCCCCCATGTAGCATTTGCTCCGAGATACTTACTCTGAAAGTGGATAGAAAGTCTAAACCACTGAACAGAATGATACCTGAATGAAGGCTAACAAGGTATTAAGGTCCTGGAAATTCCAAAAGCAGACGGAAGGAAAAGATTCCAAACTCCCAGGACTCGAATAGTTGTCTGCCAGTAATACCTAACATTAAGGGTAAAATTACAAAACAAAACTAAGAATCAGAGCGAGGGGACCCTTATGGTCCAAAGCTTCCTCAACCAATATATTATGTTAACTATAAGGGTTTAGATAAGAGAGAAAGAAAAGACAGATGGAAAGAGAGCAGAGAAAGAGGGAGAGAGAGAGAAAGGGTTCGGAAGAACACGGAGGGCAAGGATTCAGAGGATTCAAGTGTAATATCGCAGAATTCTCTGATTAGCATCGGGGTTAGATCAGAGGAGAACTCCAACATATGAAGCCCAAGGTTCCCAGATGAGCTTGAACTTGTCAGAAGTATCAAGGATTACACTGGATAGTCTCTCATTCGACATTATCCAAGAGATTTTTCGTTTGGCCAATGAGAAGGAGACTGTCGGGGTTTTCCAGGCCTTGGTGATGGTCATCTTGGCACCAAGTAAGATGAAGAAGATCAGAGCCTGTGTGTTCCTGGGTGTTTCAGGGATTGGGTCATTGAGCAAGGCTATGGTAGGATCTCGGGTAGCCCCTACACCCGTGATTTTTCGGATAAGATTAAAGGTTTTATACCAAAAGGACCGAATTCTAGGGCATTCCCACATTATGTGGAGGAGAGATCCTGTATGTCCGCACTCCCTGAAGCACAGGGGGAGGATTGTGGGTAGAACTTGGCAAGACGGGTGGGGACTAAGTACCATCGGGTCATGACCTTTAGACTCGCTTCTACCAGCGAGGTGTTCAAAATGCCTTTAAATGAGCGAGCCAGTTAGAGAGTGCCACCGTTCCATCGTCCACTCAAGATCAAGGTCTCGGTCCAATTAGACATATAAGACGCCTTCTCCAAAGGCTCGGCTAAAGCTGAGTAAATAAGCGAAATACCCCCTTTTGTGTCCATGGCTGAGGAACACCACTGCTCATAGGGGTGACTGAGGGAGGTTCAACACTGGTTTTCTTGATCTGATGAAGGAAGTGAGAGAGCTGGAGGAACCTGAATTCTCAGAAGAGGGCATTTTAAGTTTAGAGGTGCAAAAGCCTAGGGAAAGGGGACCATTGGAGTTAAAAAAATGTTCCGATCCTATAAAGGCCTTTGTCAGTCCACCAATTGAAGGCTGAAATATCCAGCCCAGGGGGAAACCGTGGGTTGTGGAAGATATGGGCCAGTGGGTGCCAGTGGGATATCAGGGGCTTTAGTTTATGCAAGGAGTCACAGAGTGTCATTGAATGGGATAAAGTAGGAGCGAGAATCGGGGGCCGGTGTCTGGGGTGATTCCAGAGAAGAAAGTCCAGGGTAAATCCCGGGGTCGCTGCCCTCTCTATTGAAACCCAATCTGGTTTAGGTCCCTTCATGTAGATTGTCGAGAACTGGCTAAGTTGGGCAGCTCGGTAGTACCACCACAGATTGGGTAACCCTAGGCCTCCCTTTAGTCTAGGTCTGTAGAGGACGGTCTTAGCCAATCGGTGTCCTTTTTTGTCCCAAATGAAGCGATTAATGGCAGATTGGAGAATGTTAATGTATGATTTTGTGACTGGGATGGGTAAGGAACGGAAGAGATAAAGATTTTGGGTAGAAGGGTCATCTTGACTGCATTTATGCGGCCTAGCCAGGATAATTTGTAAAGGGACCATTGGCGTAGATCCTCCATAAGTTTACCAATCAGGGGGGGGTAATTATGTTTGTGTAGGAGTTCAGTCCGCGAGGTGAGGTAAATGCCTAAGTAGGGAATGGAAACAGAGCTCCAGGAAAAAGGGAATTGTTCTTTTAAACTGTCTATTTGGGTTTGAGGAGTTGTTATGTTAAGAGCCACTGATTTAGTCATGTTGACTTCGAGGCCAGATATGCTGCCAAAATCTTTGAGGAGTTGGATAACAGAAGGGGTTGAGGTGAGGGGAGATGTAATGAAGAGGAGGATGTCATCTGCGAACAAAGCGCATTTGTGTGTCGATTGTCCGCATCGAACTCCTTGGATGTCCGGGTGGTTTCTGATCGCGATAGCCAGAGTCTCGATGGCAACCGCGAACAGGAGAGGGGAAAGGGGGCATCCTTGTCTCGTGCCCTTCCTGATGGGAAATTGATCAGAGAAGTTACCCTGAATCCTAACTTGTGCTATGGGTTGGGAGTAAAGTGCCTCTAAAGTTTTAATGAAGCCTGGACCAAATCCCCACTTTTGGAGTAAGGTGAAAAGATAGGGCCATGAAACCGTATCAAATGCCTTTTGGAGATCAATGGAAAGCAAATATCCCTCCTGGGGGGGGCCGCCATCCCAACCTGACTTCATAAGGGAGATGATGTCAATCGCCCTCCGGATCTGATCCGGTCCCTGTCTCCCCGGGATAAACCCCACCTGGTCCTTGTGGATATATGAGCGTATGAAAGATGCTAGCCTGTTCGCTAAAATTTTTGTCATTATCTTCAAGTCATTGTTGATTAAAGAGATCGGTCTATAATTGCCTACTTCGCTGGAGTCTTTGCCCGGTTTAGGAATTACAGAAATAAAAGCTAAGTTCATCGAGGGGTCAAGAGAGGGTTCTCTGCGCAGGGAGTTAAAGAACCGGGCCAGATATAAGGGGATAAGATCTCCGAAAAGGACTTGTAGTAATGGTTCGAGAACCCATCAGGGCCTGGGGCCGAGTCTTTCTTAAGGTCTTTAATGACTGCGCAAATCTCAGTTTCCTGGAAAGGCGAGTCTAGGATGGAGCGGTGGGCATCAGAAAGTTTAGGGATAGGGACATTCTGTAGAAAGGCAGCAAGACTGGTCTGGGGGGATTGGTTATCGGATGAGTATAAGTTGGAGTAAAATGATTTAAAAGCTTTAAGAATCTTCACAGGGTTCTGGGTCAGGGAGTTGTAAGATTTCGTAGTTTGGGGGTCAGTTTGGCCGCCAGCTGTGGACCAAACTTGTTCGCCCGCATATAATGTTTACTAGTCAACCATTGCAGATGTTTATCCGCTGATGAGGTAAGAGCCAAATTGAGCGCTAATCTAGCCGAGTCAAGTTTGGCCAGGGAGGTCTTAGAGGGGATTCGTTTATGGTTCTTGCTAAGGATCTTAAAATCTCTCTCAAGTTTTGCGATGTCAACCATCCTTTCCCGCTTCAGTTGCGACGAAAGTTGAATGATTTTACCTCTTATTACCGCTTTATGGGCTCCCCAAGGGAAATGGGAGAGATATCTCCCCTGTCGTTATTCCTGAAGTATTCCCGCATTTCCTTTCCAACACAGCGCAGTGCACGGGTTGGAGAGGAGAGAAGTATTTAAGCGCCATGGACCGCGTCCGGGGAGGGATATCACGTTAGAAAGCCTAAGGAGAACCAAGGAGTGGTCAGACCACGGGACCTCATGGATAGAGGCATGGGAAACAACGTGTATGTCGGATGAGGGCATGAGGATATGGTCAATCCTGGCGTAGGTTTTATGGGGTGCTGGGTGTAGTGTGTGTAGTCTTTCCCTGAAGGGTTAAGTTCCCGCCATGTGTCAATGAGGCCCAGAGAGTGGAGAAGACGTGCGATGTGGAGGCTCTGTTTAGGAGGTTTTTTGAGGAGGGGGGTCCCTGCCGCCGATTTATCTAGGATATTGTCGAAAGTCATGTTGGGAGTCCCCACCCAAAAACAACCCTACCTTCAAAAAGAGGGGCAATAGTATTAAGCATAGTGGAGAAAAATTTAGTTTGTCCCCGGTTAGGGGATAATAGGAAACTATGGTGTGTACCAAACCTTCTATTGAGCTTTTGACTAGGATATAGCGCCCTTCTTTGTCAGTGACAGTCAGGGAGTGAATAAAATGGGTCTTTTTAGAGAATAATATAGCTACCCTCTCTTTTTAGTATCAGCATTTGCCAGGAAGAAGGTGGGGTACCCGCGATGGAGAAAGAAGGATTGTAGCTGCTAGGGAAAATGGGTTTCCTGCAGAAGGATTATGTCTAGGCCCTTGTGTAGTAACTCTGAAAGGCCTTACGTCTTTTGATTGGGGAATTCAGGCCTTGGGTATTATGGAGAGGCTATTTTAAGGGCCGCCTGACAGAGTGATGTATCAGCCCATGGACACACAAGGGTGGGACGAGCATACTGGAGACAGGTCTTACTTGATC